>ML103281.1:0-138988 GCA_003697995.1 Taxidea taxus jeffersonii
TGCAGGCTCTGGGCAGCAGACACTGATAACTTTCTTGTGTGGATAGAAACACTGGGGCAGGGGAGGGGACTGTGCCTTCCCTAGGAAGGACCTAATTTCCAGCAGGAGAAGGAAGATGGAAGTGCAAGTCTCCCACCAGTATGGTGTCCTGGCTAAGTCGTCTCTAGAGCTGTGGAGATGGTGGAGGTGATGGTGTCAGGTGTCAGTGGGCACTCCGTAGACAGTGCAATACGTGGAACAGAGGGGGCACATCCTACATTTTCTTAATCTACATGGTTATGTAGAGAAAGAAATCTGCAAATTTGGGAGTGAGTAGTATGGAATCTGTGATTAGTGATTTATGCTGTCCAGAACATAATTCTAAAAAATTTCCCTAAAGGTCTTTTTAAGGACAATATCACAGAATTAAATTGAATATGTGTGTGCTGTGTTAGAAATAGCCTTCATGAAATAAATTGCACACATTATCAAGAAGAGCGTTTGGGAAAGTGAGGTGGAGTATTGACTCTCTTACTCTCTAGGGACTGCTGTTAAGAGAAGGGCCAGACTGAAGCTGAGCTCCAGACCAAGGAAGAACATCTGTCTGGGGAGTGTGGGGGCAATACAGAACTCCTACAGCCCAAGACCTGTCTAAGCAGAATGACAGTGGGCTCCCACGGTGGGCAGAGACTGGTGGGGAGGAAAGAGGAGCTGGCAGTTTTCAAATAAAGCAAAAATGTTCTTGAGAATTCACAGTACAGAAAATTCTTGGAAGTTGTTTATGAGGGTGACAGTTTTAAAACATGGTTCTCAAGCTGTGTGTTTGATGTCTCTCTCATAGTTTAGGGGAGGGGAAATGGAAGGAGGGAATGATGATGGGGTGCACTTTGCATGTGCTGCTAGAAATCCACAGTGGCCCCAAAATGGGTGGGGGGAGGGGAGATGGGTCCCCGAGCAGAGCTCTAGGCAGTGAATTATTCCTTGGGATTGTCAAACCAGCCTGTGAGTCAATAATCTGGAGGATTTGGGAGTAAATAATGAATCACATACTGTGGGGGACCTGGAAGGAACCAGAGTTCCTGCTTGTGATGAACTACTCTTGGTATAGGGTTGCTATCAACATTTCCATGGACTTCAGCTCACATTCTTCATATGGGATCCCTCTTCTGATCTTGAGAACGGCTAACATTTATTAAGCACCTATTATATGCCAGGCATCGCTTTCTGTACTTTTCATGTATGAATTCATAGACATATTCCAAGAGAAGTTTTTATAGACTTGGGTGGAAAAACTCATCAGGTATGTAGGCTGGAGCTTGCGTTTTAAATGTATAACCATTTTCCTAAGTTGTCAGTTTCAATAATTCTTGGAGCTGGTTAAGCTGGATTCTGATAAGAACATTTGCCTTAGGCCTTTACATGTTTGTGTAATTTGGGTTTAGCTCACTCTGCTCATTTCAAACCCAATCAAGAGTTGGAACAATGTGTAAGTATGATGTGGTGGTTGATGACTGACCATGACTAGAAGGAATTAAATAGGTTCTCTTTATTTTTTGTAGCACCATCCCATCCTTCAGGTAACATGGAATCTTTGTCCTTCTTTGTGCTGTAAAACTCCTATGTCATTCATACTTCCAAATAAGGTAGCAAAGTACTATTTCGGATCCATTAAGGAACGAGTTTAGAAAGCCAAAGAAGCTGGTGTTGGTTGACTAGATGGCTATGGCCCCTCTAGTAGAGACTAAGTAGTAAAGATGGGGCTCAGGAAATGGCAGTGTAGATGAGGGACTGTGTTCTCTTGAGGGCAGGCCTGAGGGATGATGTGCTATGGACAGCAGGAGTTGACCAGTGCCCCTGCACAAGCAGAGGCAAGCCAAAACAGAGAATGACACAGGTCCTGAGGAGAATGCGGGGAATTAAAAAAGGAGACCACAGGTCTCCAAAGTGGGCATGTTGCATAGCAACTTCTTACATCCTGGACGTGTGAGAGACAGGAGCCTTTGCTACATGCTGAGTTAACCCTTCCCTGTAACTCATGTGTGTTGCAGTAATGAAGAGGGCACACACTTCATGAGTTTCCCTGGCCTGCTGAAAAACAGATGGACAAGGAGCTTTATGCGTCTGGTTAGATAAATTAAAGATTTGAAAGCAATAATGTCAGCAACAGCCACCATTAAACAGAGATTGCAGAAGCGGAACAGACCTTTTAAGCATTTGTTTTACTTGAAGCCCAGTATTTATCTCTTTGGCTCAAGCCCAAGTACCTAGCTGGCAGGGACCCAAACTCACCCTCGAGTTGCCTCTTGGGAATCTAACCCAGTCTGCCACGGATGAAAACTGCCTCTCTGGGTTTCAGAGCACTGTTAGACTCATTCCAGGATATTTAATGCACATAGTGCATTAAAATAGTGAAACTATTCAGTAATATTCTGTTTTATTGTGTCTTCAAGGACCACTCTTTGGGAGGGGTTAGAAACAGTTGTAAGTCATTTGAGGGAGAGTGTGTACATGGTACAATGTACACCAGAATGCTTTGGTTTCTTTAGTATCCCATGTTTATATTTGATGAAAAAGTTTATAAATTTTGGAATGACTCTTTGAGGGTGTCATCCTACCACAATCAAACAGTGATCTGGTGATGCCCTTATTCATTTTGGTTTTCTTGTTCCTAATATCCACCGTACCTGCTGCTCAGCTGGGTCCCGGGACATTGCAGCTTGGCCTGGATGCTTGTGTGAGCCTCATTGTAGGATCAGGGGAACTCTCCACCGGACTCACAAAGACCAAGTCCTGGGAGATGCACTGTTAACCTCTGTCTCCCGGATTTCTTTGTTGTGCTTAGGGCTTCTTCCTACTATCTTGAATCTTCTTTCCCTTTCACTACCTTCCACTTCCTATTATCATGGTCCCCTTTTGACATTGCGGGCTCCTAAGACAGTTACTGGCATGTCACTGGCAGAAGAGTTGAATAACAACACAGAGGACAGTTGAGTTGATAAGAACTAATGTGGAGAATGTCAGGACAGAGGGAGTCAGGGCAGCTGTGGCTTCTAGACTGAGAATATGGCTTGGGGGATGTCATAGCCACAGCTGTCAGGGATGGGGGTTTTGTCCACCCCTCTGATCCTGGTGTTCTCTGCCTTGCACCATATTCTCAGGTGAAGGCTAGAGCTCAAACCAAAGTCGGGGCTGGGTGTTCTGGGTGGGTGGGGGTTGAGGTGTGAAGTGCAAGGCTGATGTAGACCCTGTGCCCCTGCTTCCCACCTTCCCAGCAGAATATATCAGGTGGAAGGGCTAGAAGAGAGCCAGATGAGGCCTTGAAACCAATTCTACCCTTGACAGGAGGACAGAAGTATGGGCACAATAACAGCCAGGGTGCTGAGACCTTTTCCTGAATAACACCTGCAGAATTTGTACTCTTGGGTATTCTTTATACATGAGTCATGCTCCCTCTTCAAATCTAGAAGTCACTCAAAGAACAATGTGTTTTAGTAGACAGATGAGTAAACAGACAGACGGCGAGGCTGCTGGACCAATGGTGATGGAGAGGTGAGTCTATAACTGTCCAAAGCAGCAGAAGTTTGGTGTTTGGATATATTTCCCATTCACAAAATATAACCACCTGTTTCTTCTTTTATTTTTTTTAAGAAAAATCTTTTTAAAAACCTATTAAGAGACATCAAAATATTTCTTGGGCATTAGGCAGCTGTTACAATGTTTTGATAGATTTAGGATAAGTGAAGTCAGAAACATATGGATTTCATTTTTCTTAAATTAAATGTGTGGATTTTTAAATAAAAGGTGAATTCCCCACAAAAAATATAGTTCAGCTTCTTTTAGGGGGGGGGAAGTGTGTTTAATTATTAAACAAATAAATGTTTACATGCAAATGAAAATAAATACATATAAGACAAGAATACCCTCATCGTTGCTCTAAACAGACAATACAGGGCAAGGCAGCTGTCTGAGGCTGTCCTTTGAGAGTGAAGCTGGTTAATTCACTCATTACCTAACATGTGAAGTAACATCTGCAGGAAGCATCAAGAAAGAATACATCTTCCAGGTTTAGTAGCATGAACCAGGCCCAGAATCGAATCAAAGCTGCTGGGACTTGAAAGGAGCTGTGACCAATAACATCTCAGACAGAATCTGTGGATGAGCCTGAGCAGGCTGGCCACCTGGAGTCTGGATCTGGGATGCCCAAAGGACAAGTGTTCTTCTGTGTCTCTGGCATTAGCTGGGGAGCACAGCAACTAGGCCACTCACAGGAGGTGCGTGTTCACCCTGGGGGCCTGCTCCACCTCCACTGGGAGTTCTAGAAATGTGCATGCAGTGTTTGTGGAGCTCTCTCCTATGTGGTCACCCCTCCAAAGTTAACCTCAGCTCTGTCCAATGAACAGGCATTATTTCTATAAAAGGAAGAAGAACCTAGAAGCAGACGCCTGCTGTCTAAGAGCGGGACTGCTGTCTGCCTTGCTCTCAGAGAGGGGCTGGTGCAGAGCACCGTCTTTCCTGCGAGTTCCAGATGCCAAGCTCTCTCGTGCTGTTTCCTCCTTTACTTCCAGCCTGTGCTTGCACCTCCCATGGACCAGAAGAGCCCAGACTGCAGGGTGGAGGGTAGAGCTTCTCCAGGACCCCTGCTTCTGCCCTGAGCTTCCTCAGGTTTAGCGGCTGGTGCTTCCATGCTTCTGAAGTTGCTGCTGGTTATATGGCAGCTCACAGTTGATCGTTTGGGTCTTCCCTTATTAACGGCCTCACACTTCAGTGCTTATGAGAATTAAAGTTGAGTAATTTTCTCTTTGAACCAGACTCAAAGGTAGAAGGATGACCTTGGCCGTTTCCATAGCAGCCCCTCAGGACATGCAGGCAACCGGTTCTCATCTTGTGTGATACTCTCAGCCCTAACTTATATTTTTCTATTATTGATTAATTCAGAGCCCTAATGGTGTTGCTGAGTGGCTCTCCAGTCAAAAGATAAGAGTAAAGACCCTAAGTTTTGACTGTGTGCTCACCTTGGAAATAATAAAGAACCCATGGCGATGATTGATAATATCAGCTAATATTTACTGGGTCCTGGACCGGCTACATAATTTGAGGGGCCCAGTGCAGAATGAAAATGCAGGACCCCTTGTTCAACATCGTTAAGAATTTCAAGACGATGACAGCAGAGTGTTAAACCAAGTGTGGGGCCTTTCGGAGCCAGGGCCTGTGTGCAAACGTGTGGGACGACAGCCCTCAACTGGGCCCAGACTTTGTGACGCTCTGGTGTACACACTTTACAAGCACAATCTCATTTCATCCCTACCAAAAACTCTTTGAGATAGGAATTCTTATTTCTATTTTACAGGTGAGTAAATTGAGACTTTCAGAGGTTAAGTGGCTTGGACCAAAGTCACCCCACAAGTGCCAAGATTCGAATCAAGGCAGTGACCTCAGAGTCACAGCTTTCAGAGACGAACCTACACATCTACATGAGAACTGAACACTGGTCACAGTAGTACGTGTGTGGGTTGGTGAACAAGCAAGCACATACTCAGAAATGTACATGGGCAGGCTCATGTGTACACAGCCTGGATAACCCAACAGGAAACAGGGAATTTGGGCAAGTCCAAGCTCAAAGCAATGTTTTGGATGATTTAATCCATGAAATCATATATTTGGGAAAGACTGTGTAAGAGCCCAAAGATATCAGATCTGGGGCGGCCTCAGTTCGACTACTCAAGAAACCATTGCATGCAAGGGCTGGAGGCTTGGCCCATCCACCTGTAACACCAATAGTTTGACTGTTTAATTGATCTTGTATGGTTCAAGTCCAAGCAAACTGAACATTTTTATTCTTGCAAGTCATGTTCCAAAGCGCTCAGCCTCTAAATTGATATTGAATGGTTTAATGGAAACTGTTCTGCACCTGTGTGCCATGCAGACACTATTTGCATGTGCTACACCTTTATGGCAGTGAACTCACAGTGGCAGGATTGAGTAGGAAGGGGAACGGACCGAAGCCTGGTTTGAAAACAAGCAACCTCTGGTTCGGTTATGACGACTAAACCATGAGACACTTCTCACTCACTCTTCCCGCCCAGGTCTATCCCATCAACTGTGAAAGTCTAAAGCAGGTCCGTTGGCATTATCTGCAATTTCTATCAGTCAACAATTGATAGGGCAACTGATCGCATAAGAATATTCCCGTGATTTTTATCAAATAGCGTCAAAATGGGTCTCTGAGGAACGTGCTTAGGAAAAACATCACTGATCTGTGAGATGCCTCTTCCCCCAATTGTGAAAACTTGAGGAACAAGTATGAAATTCACACAAACAACTTGCTTTGTAAATGAAAAGAGCCAGGATATTTTGTTAATATATTAAATCTAATGTGGAGTGAGTGGCAGTTAATTCTGCTTAGGCTGAGATCCCTGAGACTTAAACCTACAGGTACGTTTGCTCTTCCTTATAGAATGTAGAACAGAAGGGTTGTGAGACCCTCCTGTGCCTCTACCCATCCAGGCTCACTGACCAGAGGTGTGCTCCAAGGCTGCTTTCCTCCTTGCCCTCCCTCTCCAGAGCCTTATTTTCTGGGACTGTGGATTTGGACACTGTTGATTTAGTTTTAACTTAATAGAATGCCAGGTTTCAGAACAAAAGTGGGTGTATATTGTCTGTCTCTTTCCTTGGAGCACACCAGAAATTCATACACTTAATTTGTTTGACATTTTGCAAGATAAAACACCAGTCAGAGAAGAGAAAATTAAAGAGCAAGAAAAGGGATTACAAGATTTTCTTAAAGAAGGCGTAAGTAAAAAAACAAAACAAAACAAAACAAAAAACAAACGACAAGTCTGAATCTATCCTCGATAGGAGTACGTGGCTAAGTGGTTTCTTTTTGGGACCGAGCTCTTTTTGTGATTTTCTGCCAGTCGTCAATCTGCATTGTGAGAATTTACACATTCGGCTTTGAATAACAGAGGCTACACAGAGAAAACACAACAAAATGCTAGTTTCAACTTAAGTAAACCTGGAGGATAGTTGAATTATTTCTGGGCATGGTTACAATATCACACCCCATTGTGTCTATTGCTGTGTTGATGGGGATTTTTTAAAAAGAATTACCTTCTTTAGAGAGGAACGGAGCTAGTATTTCATACACACACAACACGCTCATATTCTATCTCTTTCCTTACACTGTGACTTGATGTTCCAAGCAGATAGCTTTGTGAGATTGCAGTGATGTATTCAGCAGCACTTTAAATCAGCAAGTGATGAAACAAACTCAGTGCAGAGCTCTCTAGACATCCCTGAATGGGTTGGGCTGCCTGCCAGCAGGCTTGCTGGTCAACCAACCTCCTCTTACCAAGCACAGCTCAGGCAGGAGGCCAGAACTGGGCAGGAAGGTGGAAAGTGCAACATCGGACCCTCCCCAGGGGCTGTGCCCAGCATCAGAAACCAGGGAACATGTTTGTCCCGATCATGTTTATTTGTTTGCATTTTTACTCAGCTGAGATCCTATCAGGGCATTTAGTGTGTTTTGCAAACTCTACCTGCCACTGAACCACAAAAGGATAAATAAAGGTGGGGCATGGCTGGGGGTATTGGAGTAGGGAAGAAAAGGAAGGCCGAAATGGCAAGTGGGAGGAAGTTAAGGGCATACTGAGGACCAGCTCTGACTTCATGGTAGTTGGGGGTGGGGAGCTGTTGTCCCTCTCACATGCACAGTCTGAAAACAGCGGTCCTCCATGACGCTCCTGATATGTTCACTAGTTGCTCATACCACCTAGTTTTATAACTGATTATGTATATGCTTGAATGTAGTACTAGACTATGAACCCTTGGAGGACATGCACTGTATAGTAATCAATTTTCTCGCTCACAGGAGTCTCCTCAGTAAAGTCTGTAGAAGGAATGACTGAGAAAGGCAAAAGGAATCCAACTTTCAGAAACAAGGCAATTCAATAAATCCTGGTTGCCTCCTGCTAGGCACCCAGTATTGACAATCAGCACTGAGTGATGGGAGGCAACCCAGAACAAAACACTGTCCCTTCCCTCAGGGTTCACAATCTAGATAGGGCCATGGCAGATATGTGAACAGCTCGAAAGAAAATTTACACAAGTTGAAGTGATAGCCACAGTTTACTCTGAGGACAGGGGAGCGTGAAGCATCTCTAGAACAAAGCTGGGTTTCATTATTGGACTGAAGTGTTACTTATAATCCTAGGCTTCCCTAGGATGCTCTGTTTAATGCTAAGCTCTTAATTATGAGGTTTCCCTGTACTGGAACAAGGTAGCCTAGTGGGAGTTGGTGAGGGGATCAGCTATGACAAACACTGGCTGCTCCCAACTCCACACTTGGTCACTTGAGTATAGGACAGCTTTAAGCTCACTGTGTCATGGTTCACCTGAGGTTATTTCCAGGTACAAGGAAGACCTGTTGCCCTAAGGCACATCACCTTCTCCCTTTGCTACAGTGTGGGCTCTGTGTTTTAGCATTACAAGCAAAATAAAATCACAGAGCTTGACACAGATACCCAGTTGTTAGAAAAAAATCAATGCCTGCCTTGCACAAAGATGTGTGTGTGTGTGTGTGTGTGTGCGCACATGTAAACTGTGTATGCAAGTTGGGTTGGGAGCAAAGACAAGCAGTAGTTCCAGGCTGGATGAGCCCATGGTCAGAAAAAAACAGAACTCTTACAAGCTTGGATGGTCTGGTCTTTGGAGAGCCCAAGCAGCAGCAGGAGAATGACGTTTTGACCCATTTATACAGGCTTCTTGGGATCCTAACATTTATATTTCATTTCCTATCATAAAAAGACAAAATGCAGGCATTGTCCAGGAAAAAAGGAGTCAAACAAGCTTTTGTGAAGTACCTGTACACCAGCTTCCACTTCTAGAGAGACTCAGTGAAAGTGCCTCTTTGTTTGGGGGAAACCCAGACTCTCATGTACAGGCAGAGCTTGGACCACTCCAGGGCTATGAGCCAAGTCATTATCTTCTGCCCACTCGAGGGAGGTGGGGAGGGTTAGGAGGATGCTCCACTGGACTTGAAGTCACCCACCCAAAATTAGGTGTGTTTGGAACCTCATGGAACATAGTCCTGTCAACTGGAGGTATGCAATTGTGAGGAGGAAGAAGGAAGCAGACAGTTAAGCAAGACTAACCAGCCTATCCTAGATTCCATGTTATACCAGTCCTTCAAAGGCTAATAGATTGCTCACAACAACAAAGTTCCTTGGGCAAATACATTTAGAAAATTCTGGGTCCCACAAAATATGTGTTTTCACCTGGGCCTTTCCACTCATAGTGTTTCCCAAGCTGGTTTGACCCTGAAGTCTTTTGGTAGGAAATGTATTGCTAACTCACGGACCTTTGTGCGTGGAGGAAAGCAAGAATCTGCCTCTAAGTTTTTAGAAGGCAAACTCCAAAACATTTCTGAGAATGTATGGATAAGAACTCATGGGCAGAGATGGCTCAGGAGGAAAAGATGGTTCTGACAGACAACCTTTGAATGACACCAAGGAGGACGATTTAAAGCCTAGACCGCTGGTGAAAATTTGAGTTCACTTAGAGTCTGGGGTAAGACAGGTCATCTTCCCACTGTAGTTCTTCTCTCATGCATGCTTTAAATATTTATTAAGTGCTTTCCCTGTAGCCGGTACTGACCCTAGCACTCGAGATGCATTGGAAATAAGCACAGTTTTGTGTTTGTCTACAGTTGGATGCAAGCTTGTGTCTGTATGTGTGCTCAAGGAGCTCCTGGTTCAATTGGGAGGACAGAGAAGAAAACAGGGAACTACTGAAGTAGGTGTCGTTTCTGGGTAGAGAAATGTGCACGCATCCTGGACACACTGGAGCATATCCAAGGGAAGGCAGCTGAGAGCTGAAAGGTCTGGGATCCCGATGTAGAGAAAGGTTGTAGAAAGTAAGTCTATTTAGTCTGTGTCTTAGCTGCAGCTGTCCTCACAAAATGCCACAGACCGGAGGGCTTAACCAACAGATGTTTATGCCTCACAATTCTGGAGGTGGGAAGTCCAAGATCAAGGTGCTGGCAGGGTTCTGTTTCTGGTGAGACCTCTGTGCCCAGCCAACTTCTTGCGGTGCTGTCATATGGCCTTCATTCGGTGTGTGTGCACAGACAGCGAGATCTCTCTTTTCCTTTTGTTTTAAGCCCACCAATCCCATCAGGAAGCCCTACTGTCCCGACCTCACCCAGCCCTAATCACCAAAGACCCACCTCCACACACCGTCACGTCGGGGTTAGGGCTTTGTCATGAATTTCGGAGGGACCCTTCACGCACTGCCTAGTGAATGAGAAGACCCCGGATCCTGAGACTTGCTTCAGGTGCGGAGTGACAGAGCAGTGCTGAGACCAACAGGGAGGTCTCAGGAACGTGCTTTGGGGAATCTCGCAAGTAAAGCTCCTTAAAAACAACAGGGCTTCCTTGTGAGGTAGCAAGCCTCCTGTCCTTGGAAGCATCCAAACAGAAGCCGGAGGTTTTTCCTTGTGAGTTTTGCGGGTGGGTTTCCTACATAGACATGATTCACTTAGAGGCTCCCGGACCTTCCCTTCCTAATCTTCCTTCCAAATTTCATCTGGGTTCACTCCGCAAGCTTTTGCTTCCTTTTCTATTTTCCACAGTGTGTCCAGAATGGTTCTCTACCCTGCTTCCATAGTGGAGGGGGCGGTGGGTGGGTAGAGCGTGTTGAGTAAGCAGTATGTGTGCTTTTGTTTGAAAATGAAATGCGGTTTGTTCTATCAAAGTCTTGTTTGATAAAACCTGCCCTCGATGGGTTCCGGAATCTGCGTACCAGAAGCGGCGGGCATGCGTACCAGAAGCTATGGCGCATGTGTACCAGAAGCTGCGGCGCATGCGTACCAGAAGCTATGGCGCATGCGTACCAGAAGTTACGGCCCATGCGTACCAGAAGCTGTGGCGAATGCGTACCAGAAGCTGCGGCGCATGCGTACCAGAAGCCGCGGTCCATGCGTACCAGAAGCTACGGCGCATGTGTACCAGAAGCTGTGGCGCATGCGTACCAGAAGTTACGGCGCATGCGTACACCGTGTCTCAGCCACTGCTCTTGGCTCTAAGTTTTATTGCACACTTCGGTGCTCTGTTCACCGTGTTGCTGCCTGTGCCAGTCACACTCAGCGAATCCCCATCCCTCTCCCTCCTGGGTCTCTCCTCTCTCTGTGCAGAGCTGTCTTTGCTTCTGTTCCGAAAGGAGGAGTCTGGACTCTCCTTCCATGGCTTCCCAGTGGTATGGCCTCAGGCACTTCTCTGGCTGCGTGGGCAATTGTGTTCAAAGCTGTTCGGATTCCTTTTAGATTTGAAATTGTATGATATATCCTTAGCGATGCTTGATGGCGGAGAGTTTGGAGGTCCTTTGTAGGTAAACATGCAGCCCCTCCAGTTGCTCTGACTTGGCAGCCTACCTGAGCCCAGCGGCTGCCTGGGCCGTGACCTCAGACGCCTGGCCCTGGAGGAAGCTGCCTGTTTGCCGGAAGTCAAGCTGCAATCAGCAGAGGTGAAGATGCTCCTTGGCTCACCTGTTCTTTGTCTTTGTGCCTCATGGGATGTCTGTGGAAGGAAGACTTTCCAGAAAGTTGTCGTCTTTTTAAAATGCCTAAAGCCACCTGCCGCTTTGCTGGAGTGGAAACCTTTCGACTCCAGGAACTGTTTGTCCAGGTTCTCGATCTCCAGCGGGTCTGGGCAGAGCCAGATACGCCAGGCGCATCGTCAGGACTCTTGTCAATGCATGTCCGCACCTCGACATCCCTCTTTCTTAGGAAAGTGCTAGAAATCAGTGATGTAAATGGCTCCCATGGCTTTGGGGAAAGTCCGGCAGTCACTCATTACTGAGTGAACATTCATGCCTGGGTGTGGGCCAGACTGAAGAGCAGCCGAGGAGGAGCCTTGACCGGGTCTCACTGCCTCCCCTCTGAGCTTCCCAGGGCGCCTCTACCTACCTGCATCCTCTCTGTTTCTACATCAGCTCTCTGCCCTTGCCTTCTGCCTTTCCCTCTGGTCCACTGTCTGTCCTGTTGCCAGCTTCACCTTCTGAAGGTGGCGACTTGCCCACTGATATCACAAATTACCTTTACTCAGAAAGCTTTTGCGATTACTCAAAGCCTAAAGCAGAACCCAATCTCCATTAAACCTCAGACTTCCACACTCTTCTCTCTACTGTCCCCTCAACATGTCATAAGCAGATATCGGGGCTCATCCGCAGAGACCTGGGTTCAGTTGGTCTGGACTGGGCTGGCCCTGGGCTGAGAACCACAGCCTGCTCACCCCCTACCAGTCTACTCACCAGTCCTTGAACTTCCAAATGACAGCATATGTCACCTCTAGTCAGGATAAATCAGTGAAGATCATCAGTTGTCAATCACCAGAATCCTGCCATGCACTGTCCTGCCTTCCAGCTTTCTGCTACACAGTCCTCCACCAGTCTCTTCTCCGTTATTCTTTGGCTGGTCGAGAGTTTCTCACCGTCAGATAAACCTTCCAGTTCTTGGTACCTGTGGACCTCACTCACTCTGCCATGCTTGTGGAGCACAGCAGATCACACCGTGTGTTAGATCCTGTCTATGCCGTGTTCCCATACCCTCTCCAGCCTGACTGCACCCGGGGAGCTTGGCACAGGGACAGGTAAGAATTCATGCTGAGTTGAAAACTGGTCTCTAGAAAAGGCTCCTTTAACACACAGCAGGGCTCACTGGTCCTCCATTCAGGGTGGGATTTGAGGGGCAACATAAAGGGGCAGGAAATTTTCAAAACAGCTGTTATTTGATAGCTTGATTAACCCTAGAAGATATGGGCTGAGGTGCTTATGTCTCATGGTTGGCAGAATTCCAAGGTGCTCTCCGATATCCCATACACATCTTTGTCTTCCATTTGATTTATAAATACTCTGCTCCACACTGAACCACACTGAAGAGCCCTGGTAGGGATGTCCCTCCCAGTAGATGACATGACACAAGGGACCATGGCTTGTGACAGGCAAGACATTCTCCCAGAGCACAGTGGGGCAGAAGAAAAGCAGATCCTAAGTACCTTCTAAATAGACTTTGCAACCTGCTGCCAAAATTTCTAACCTGCTGGCTATAGCCCTCCAAAAAATTGGAAAAAAAAAAGGGTTATATATATATAAAAAGTCCCTTTATCTTCTATTATCAAGCTCCAAGGTAACATAACTATATCAGAGCCTGGGTCATGCTTTTAATGGTGGACTGTGGTATGTGGCTGTCACCATCTTACTGTGAAACCTGTTGTTCCCAGCCCTGCATGGTGACATCCAGGACATGGCATCATCTCTAGTGTCCCCTACTGCTAACCAGTGGTTTCTCCCTGACAGCAAGAGCAGAGGGTCAGCAACAATGTGGTCTTGGGGCTGGGTCACCTGGGTCTTTGCAAGCTTCTTAAAGAATCTCATGTAATTAGAGCTACCCTGTCCCAATTTCAACACAAAAGGTAGCGTGATTAATATCCTCTAAAAATAGTCAGCAAAAGGCACTTTTAATAAGGCATCGTGCATGTAAGCTCCTTTTAAATATAACCTATGATTAAGTCTGTGAATGTGCCCACTGGAGGAAGCCGGGGCTGAGAGCCCTCCCAGCAGAGGAAGTGCTGCCTGCTGCTTTGCCATGCTTACTGCCACATGTCAGCTTCCTTCAAAGTCTAGTTATCACTCCAGCTTCACAGCCATTTCTAGACCTCTGGCTTACACTTCTTGAGGGTGGAATCGTGACTTTTGGGTGTCCTATCCCAAGCCCCTAACACTGTGTTGGCACACTGAAAATGCTTCGGCTATGTTGTTTTAATTAGTCAAAATTCACTCTTTTTTTTCCCCTGCCTGGTTCAGCCTTGATGTACCCCCCAACTCACCCACAAATGATTTCTTACACCTCCACCTTCCCCAGTGCCCTCAGGTTCTGTGGCTTGTTTAGGCTCATTCATGGGCCCCTCATGATCAAGGTCTTCACCAAGACTCTTGGTGAAGTTCTGTTTGTGGAGAGCTCCAGATGAAATAACACTTGTGCCAACTCTGTAGGATTAAGGTGGCATTATTCTGTTTTACAATCATGGCTTACTCCAGAGCAGCACAAGGTTCTGTGTTTACTAAGATACCCTCCCTGCCTCAGTTATTAACTATAGGTTGGCACATTACAAAACCAAGCCCCATTCGAATCTGGATATCATTTTCAGTTGTTGCTGTCACCATTCACTCAACAAACCTTTATTAAGTGTCTACTTTATGCTAGTTACTGTTCCAAGTCCTGGGAACCCAGCAATGAACAAGGCAAAGTCCTTATCCTCATGGACGGTTTACACCTTAGTGACAGATAAAAACAAGAAATAATAGCTGCATATTATAAATACAATGTAAGTTTCAGGAAATGGTACATGTATTGTTATTAAAGGAAGGAGAAAGAGAAGATGGGCAGTGATGGGGAGGTGGCTATTTTAGGGCGAGATCACCCTTTTGATGAGAAGAAATAGAATGCACATTTCCTGGGGAGAAGAAGTGATGTGGGCAGAGGGAACAATAAGTGCAAAGGTCCTGAGGTTAGCAATAGCAGTAGTCCTGAGGTTTGTAGCAAGCACTTTACCACAATAAATGCCTTGTTGTTTTGGACACAGCTTCTCTTTTCTTTCCCCCTGGAAATGTGGAGGGAAAGTCAGGCAAACTGGGATAAAGCAAAGGAAGGCGGGGTTGGAGGATGCTTAGCGTCTCCCACTTATTTGGCTTTAAATGGCAGACCCACCTGGACAGTCAGCATTCAGGAACTGTGTGAGGTTGAGGCAGCTGGCTGGGCCAGCCAGACCAAGTGTCATCTTGTTGTTACTGTGGCTGGATATCAGGGGACAGTGCAGCAAATCTGGGGAAGGGATGGGGGAGGGGTGGTCCGTGGAAACTGAGGCCATTCCAGACGGGGCTGGATCTCCAGGCTCAGCTGGGTTAGTGGGGGAAAGGCAGTGAAGGTATTATAGGCAGCCTTTTGGGTGCTGGTGACCTTTTGTGGTTCCCCTACCTCCTCCCCCCCACCATGCCTGATGTTTCCATGACATTCCCTGTCTTTCCCTCCTTGTTCCTTGTCTTGCCATCATTTAAACCACAGGTGGAAGCTCCTTGGCCCTGGGAAGGGTGGCGCAAAAGAACACTGTAAGAACAAATGGCAACATTCTTGGCTTTGACATCCAAACAGTCTGGGGAGCCAGGGCTTGGGAATGTGAAAGCCAGACAGATTTTTCTTTTTTCTAAGTTCTCCAAAGTTTGGCTTCAGACACCAGGCATAAAGCCTGGGGGTCTCAGAGTAGCATAAAGCTTATAAATTTCAGATTTGGAAAGCAGATATGATGACAAAGCAGCTGTTTTCTCACCAGATAAGAGATAATAGCCCCTATCTGGGTTGGGAGAGAGGTGGAGAGGCTCAATATGGAGAAAAGAAAAGCCATCAGAAACCTGGACTGGGTGGAAGGCAAGCCTGGGGATTGCAGTGTAGAGCAGTTTTGCACCTGGTTTGCCGAGGTTGGGCCTAGGGAAGGGGCAAACCTGCCAGAAAGCCTGACATCTTGGGAGCTGGAGGGTCAGGAGGGCTGTGGGTTGGCAGAGACCCTGAGGTTAGGACGAGGAGCCAGTCCTGCTGGGGACCAGGTGGCAGGTACAGTAGGGAGGGAGATCATCACTGTGTTGGCCTCCTCCAAACCCACCTGCATCTATAAGCAAGAAGGGAGGAGCTCTCTGTGGGGTGGCCTCAAGGACACATGCAAATCATGCATGACTGGGTCTACCTTAAAATGACAAAAGTTTCTCTGCTACTTCCCAGAAATGGGGGCTTGTACGGGGTTCAGTTCTAGGGAAGTGATGTTTCACCTCTGAATGCTCTCAGTTTTGTGATTCAGTGATTGAGATTCCTATCCTTGGTTCCTAACATCCATTTCACAGTGAGAAATAAGGCTTGGTGTGCAGTAAGCTCACTAGACCAGCACTGGGGTCCGTGGGGAAGGCTTTCCCAGGAGAAGGTGGGCTTTTGCAGAAGGGGCTATGGGGAGGGAAGCCCAGGCTTGTGTCTCATGGTTTTCCTCAGGGCAGCTGACCCTGATAAAAGATTCCTGGATAGTGTGTCTTCTTCCTAGAGAGCTGCTATAGCAAGGTACCACAGCCTGGGTGCCTTAAAACAACAGAAATGGGTCTCTGACAGTTTGGGGGGCTTCAAAAACCCCCAATCAAGGTGTAGGTAGAACCACCTGAAGACTGCAAGGAAACATCTCTTCTGTGCCTTTCCCTTGGTTTCTGGTGTTGCTAGCTGTCCTTGGCATTCCTTGGATTGTAGACACATCCGTCCCATCTCAGAGGGCCTCTTCTCTCCCTGTCAGCAGTCATTTTCCTCTTCTTATAAGGACACCAGTCTTATTGGATCAGGGCCCACCCTAATGGCCTCATTTTGTCTTGATTACATCTACAAAAGCTCTATTCCTTTTTTTCTTTCTTAAGATTATCTTTTTTTTTTTTTTTTTGAGAGAGAGAGAGAGAGAGAGAGAGAGAGAGCACGCACACAGGCAGGCAGGGGGCAGAGGGAGAGGGAGAAGAAAGGTCCTTGCTGATTGGAGAGCCTGACACAGGGCTTGATCCCAGGATCCCAGGATCATGACCTGAGCTGAAGGCAGACACTTCACCAACTGAGCCACCCAGGCACCCCCAAAAGCTCTATTTCTAAATAAGGCTACCTTCATAGGTATGGGGTTAGGATTTCCGCATATCTTCGGGAGGACCTAATTCCACTCACATCAGTGAACTGGTCTGTAGAATTCATTTGTCTTGCTTGCTTCCTGGCTCTGGATGCCAGGTTCAGAGAAATCAGATTGCAGAACTTACATCTCTCTCAAATATATTTTACAACCCATTCACCTTTCTAAGGCAAAGAATTTGAGCCCTATAAATCTGTTCATAATATGAAAGGACCATTTCTTCCTGAGAGTATTTAACTGACATCCTACAATCCTTCTGCCTGCAAGCCCTGCTCAGGCTCCAGAAGACACAGCTCCACGAACTCTGACCTGGTAAGATGTGCCTGTCTGTGAGGCATGCAGACTCCTGGTGGGACTCAGATCTCCTATGTGTGACATGGACTCTGAGACTTCTGATTCCTGGCGTTGAAGGGAACCAGGCAAATACAAATCACATACTGAGGAAAAAAACTTGGCAGCTCTGGGTGTCAAAAGGTCTTTCCTTGCACGTCCCACAGACAAGGGAAGCATACCATTTGGGTACAGTTCAGGAGAATGCAGACTATAATTCTACCCACCTCGCCCCCATCCCAGCAGGCAAGCAGCAAACAGAACGACCCCACATGAAGCTGTAACCTACTGTGTTTTTCCCAGAAAGCTTTACAAAATCAAATATAGCAAGATGGCATTTGGGGGCAACTTTGTAAGAATGTTTCCTGTAAAATAATGTGCACTTCAAGTCGGTGAATAAATTCTAGAAATGTCTCCCTGAAGTTGAACACAAGGAATTCCAAGGGTATAACCTGATCTTCTAAATCTAAGTAAATAATGTTCAATGACCCCAGAAAGGTGAGTTATAGAGAGAATGAGCAGAGCAGAAGCATAGGGCAGGAACTTTTTCTCCTTTTTGTTTTCATAGAATAGTTTAATGGGGTGGACCTTTCAGCAGAATGCTGGGGCAATTAAAAGGCAAACACACTAGTTTTACAAAA
Organism: Taxidea taxus jeffersonii; assembly: GCA_003697995.1. Lineage (NCBI taxonomy): Eukaryota > Metazoa > Chordata > Mammalia > Carnivora > Mustelidae > Taxidea > Taxidea taxus. Next base: position 17,693 of record ML103281.1, read on the forward strand.
GCAAGTTAGGGGAACTTAGTCTCTTCATGTCTCTCTCTCTCTCTCTCTCTGCCCTCTCCACTCCATATGGTATGCCATTTCAATTGTAGCAAAAATACCTTTTATACATTGGTCGAATTTGGACTACACCCATCAAATTTTCATACTAGCTAGAAAACCAAGAATTATTAAGCATTGCTTAGAAATGTGTACCTAAATGCTACAAAATTAAAAAAAAAACATGTATTTTAATTTTATGTAAAGGGACATTGATAGATTGATTGCTTGTAGGCTGTTTGGATAAGAGGGAATGTTTCTAGGGTCTCCTATACCCAGTTTGATCTAAAAATACCCTTGGGGACCTAGGCTGCAAGTGTTTTAGCTCCCAGCTTATAAAACCCCATGCCAGACCACTCCCATATGAATTTTAAAGGTTTGAATATCCAAATGAAAAAGTTGGTAATTAAAGGTAAGTGCCTTACCTCTATATTTTATCTTTTTTTCCTGGTTGTTATTGTTGGTGATGGTATTGGTGGTAATGATGGTGATGATGATGGAGGTGGTGATGGTGGTGGTGGTGGTGGTAGTGATGGTGGTGGTGGTGATAATGGTGGTAATGGTAGTAGTGGTTATGATGGAGGTGGTAGTGGTGGTGTTGTGATGATGGTGGTGGTGATGGTGGTGATGGTAATAGTGAAAGTGATGGTGGTGGTGGTGATGATGATGATGGTGGTGGTGGTGATGGTGGTGGTGATGGTGATGGTGGTGATGGTGGTGGTGATGCTGGTGATGGTGGTGGTGGTGGCGATGATGGTGGTGATGATGGTGGTGATGGTGGTGGCGATGATGGTGGTGATGGTGGTGGTGATGCTGGTGATGCTGGTGATGGTGGCGGTGCTGGTGGTGATGGAGGTGTTGATGATGCTGGTGGTAGTGGTGATGTGGTGGGGTGGTGGAGGCCGTGGTAGTGTGTGGGTTCAGGGCAGAAGATGTAGGATGGAGAGAGGATATAGGACAGTGAGGATGGGATATGTATCACATGACTTTCAAATGGTTCCTGGTAATAAGAAAAATATAAAAGATTTTCATGTTGAGAGCTTAAATGCTTAAGAATTTGCAGCTACCTTTATAAAGCACCCTGATTATTATTCTTTAAACCAGTGGTTCTCAAGCCTGACTGCACAGTAAAACCATGTGGAGAGCTTTTAAAACATACCAATGTAGAAACTGCTTCCTGCTGTGGTTCTGATTTAATTAGTTTGGGGTGAGGAGCAGACGTGTATATATTTTAAAAGCTTCCTAGGAGATGCTCATGTGCAGGCAGGGTGTTGAGCCACTGCAGGTCAAACACAGAATTCTAATTAGGTGCAGGTAGTGGTGAGAGACTCAGTGCCACCTCCTCTGAAAGAGCAAACTTGCCATCATCCTGGTCAATAATAAAGCCACCCACTTCATTTCTTTTTTTTTTTTAAGATTTTATTTATTTATTTGTAAGAGAGAGAGAGAGCGAGCACAGGCAGACAGAGCAGCAGGCAGAGGCAGAGGGAGGAGCATGGAGCCTGATGCGGGACTCGATCCCAGGATGCTGGGATCATGAGGTGAGCCGAAGGCAGCCGCTTAACCAACTGAGCCACCCAGGCGTCCCACCCACTTCATTTCTTAATAGCTGTTACAAATTATTTAAAAAATTCAGAAAGAGACAAAGAATACACATGACCTCACTTCCAGATTTAATGGATATTAGTATTAGACTATATTTATTTCTGTATCAGTCTTGAAAATGTAGCTTTTAAAAAAATATCTGATAGAGATGAATGGATTAAGAAAGGTGGAATATATTTGGGCAATTGTATTAAGATGGAAGGATGCTCGTTTGGGTCCCCTGTAGTGACATTTACACTTTATTATAAATGAGGGAACTGGGTAGAGGCAATGCTCGTGATTGAAGGCTGAGCAACAATGGGTAGATAAGTCAGGAAAAGAGGTGCAGAATGGGCAATAGGCTTAGGTTGTCTAAGAAAACCCCCACTTGGTCTCCTGGTGACCTTGGCATTGACGTTGTAATATTATTATTAAGGAGTTTTTAAGAAGAAACCGCTATTCAGGAAGGTGAGCAATCCCAAGAATTTTAGCTTTCTTTGCCACTCCTCTGGTTCCTTATACAGCTTTTCATTAAGTTCCTGGATATTCCTTTTAGTGTTGTTCCCCTTTTAGCAGAAAAATGTTTATTTCTTTCGTCAGAAGCTACTACAGTATACTCTCTATAAAGGGCAATGTGTGCAGACTTTCATTGGTGGCAGAGGGAGGTCTTTCTTTTGCTCTGGTCTGCTGACTGCCCTCCCTTGTTTAAAATCGATGCTTTTTGACATTTCTGTCCAACAAACACTTCCTTAGGTTCTGGGTTATATCCCTAGGACAGCAGCAAAAATTTCCTTGGTCCTTTCATTTGAAGATGCTTCATTTGAAGATGTTCTTTTTTTAATTGTAAATTTAAAATTTAGAACTTAATTCTAAAATACTTCAACAAATAACCTCTTCCAAGTTCCTGTAATCCACTTTGGCAGAGAGATGTTATATACGTAACCCAGGGCAGTGTCAAAAATAGATACAAACAAGCCGTGCTCACTGCTGGCCTCTTCCTTTCTCTTTTTTTTCCCCTGGGATTCTCTCTAACATCATGCCCTCTGAAACCCTAAAATGTTCTGTTAAATTATGGTATAATCAAAACTCTGTCATCCTCTATCATTTCTTAACTTCCAGAAGCATTATAATTCTTCCTTAACCATTACAAAAAACTGAGGGTTTTGGAGCGGAGGGTGGGTGGGAGTCTGGGTGAGCCTGGTGTTGGGTATTAAGGAGGGCACGTATTGCATGGAGCACTGGGTGTTGTACATAAACAATGAATCTTGGAACACTGAAAAAATAAAATTAAATTAAAAAAGTAAATGAAAACAAACAAAAAAACCATTACAAAAAAACAAAAAGAAAACAAAAAAACCAACCCCACAAAAATACAAGGGAGATGGTCTGGGAAGCTTATTCATCCTTTCCTGATGTCTGTCTAAACTCATAACAAGAACAGGGTACTCAGCAAATAGTGGATGTTCTTAATAGACTCGTAGCATCAGCACGACCAGGGAGACTGTCAGAAATGCACAATTTCAGGGCGCCTGGGTGGCTCAGATGGTTAAACGTCTGTCTTCAGCTCAGTTCATGATCTCCAGGTCCTGGGATTGAGTCCCATGTTGGGCTTCCAGCTCGGCAGAGTCTGCTTCCTCCTCTCTCTCTGCCTCTCCCCCCGCTTGAGCTCTCTCTGTCTCTCTCTTTCGCAAATGAATGAATAAAATCTTAAAAAAAAAAAAAGCACCATCCTAGGTTCCAGCCCAGACCACAGACTCAGAATCTATATTCTATAAGAGTGCAAATGGTTCCTGTACATGCGGAAGTTTGAGAAACACTAATTTAGGGCACAAAGTCAATACTTGTGCACTTCAGCTCTGACATACAATATTAACTTGCCTGGAAAATTTGATTTATGCTTTTTTAGATCACTCTTGGGTCCGCTAAATGTAAGGCAGTTTTAGGGAAGAAAATACCAATATATAAATATTTTTTCCAAATCTCTTTTGTTAACACGACAGTGATGACTATAATTTTATGGTTTTCAAAAGAACTTAGAGATTATCGCCTTATTTATAAGTTGTTTGACAGTGTCATATTTACTACTTTCTCACTAAAATTGTATGTGCTAAGCAAGGAAAAGAGCCATACAACTTCCATGTTACAGCAGAACAGCTTTTTTCTGAGTCCCAAATAACAGTCCCTGGCATTTAGAGACAAGCAAGAGAAGGGCACTTCTTGAGGTTTCAGGAGAACATGGTTTGTTCTCAAAGACCTGAATGCTCAAGAGCCATCTCCCCAAGTTAAGCTCTTCAGAAAATGGAAGGGTCTAGAATCAGCCAGGAAAGAGTGGGGAACAGCTAACCTTAATATAAACTCATCACCAACCCCTTTGGGGAGACTATTCTTAGTGGGGGAATATGACCAGACTCTTGGATGGATCCAGCCTTGTTTCTGACCGATGATGGCATCCTGGCTTTACTAACCCTTTCCTCACTGACCCAGCATCTCTGTCCTCCTTTCTCTTTCTTCCCTCTGCCTCCCACTGGTACTGATCTTCCATACCTAGAGGTCATTCTTTGGACAGCATCTGCTGTTACAAATTCACAGCCCTTTCTACCTCCATCCCTGCTACCTTGTGAGAGGTGGACCTTCCCAGTGAGTGGTCCTGACTGCTCTCTAAGGGCGGCGGAGGTGGAGAGAAGTAGGAGGGATGGGGGGCTTGGAGGTGGATACAAAGGGCATCCATCCTCCTCTCAGTCCCACACCACAGCCTGACAGTGGTGCATTTGAGTGCCTTATTGTGAAAGTTGGAAATCCAAGATAAAGCCTCAAAGTAGATACTTGTCGTTTCTCAGGTCTTCCCAGGGTGAAGTCACTGTCCTAAAAACAGTCTGATAAGTGCCTGTTGCCCCATAATAATTGCTGATGCTTCTGAGCACTTTGCTGTGACCAGCAACTTCACATACCCTCCTTTCACCCGGAACACTAGGGCTTGCATGTTGTTTGAGGCTTTTCACTGACCTGACGGGGTGGTTCAGTCATGCCTCAGTGGGGGTGGGGGGTGCCTGCAATGTCCGGGGAGGGGGGCATGCATTTTCTTGAGTGCTGTGAAGGAGCACAGGTGACCTTTCTTGGGCTTCAGTGTGAACCTGGAGAGTGCCGTAGCTAGGAGGGCAGAGCCCTGCATGATCGATGGTGTCCTGGAGGAGACGTGGGGGCAGCTTGGGCTTGGGGGTGAGTAAACTCAGCCGAAGCTTGTGGGAACACTCAGCATTTCTCTCTGGCAGGAGTTAACCTCTGTCAGGGAAACAGACAAGCTGACAGCCTTCGGAGAGAAGAGATCTGGGCCCAGAGGCAGCGGGGAACACCACGCTGGCACACACATCCTTGCTGAAACGCGAGGTGGGCGAAGCTGGTGCCGACAGCACAGGTAAGCCACGGAAAATGAACTTGAGCCTCAAAAAGGAAAAGACAGCGCTAGCGTCTGCTGATGTAACCGCTGGGAATTCATCTTGGAACTGTGGCAGCCGGCTGGGATGGATCAGAGCCAGGAGGGAATCCAGTGAGTGTGGAAGCCGGAGATTTGCCTGCAGGAACCAACACTGTGGCCTCATCTTGCTAAGGGATTTAAACAGAATATCTAAACGCTGGCACTGACAGTTTTCGGGACCGGGTTCTCTCCACTCCATGAGGCTGCTCTGGCTTCCAAATCTTTGGAAGACAGCTCTGAACAGAGGGCCCTCTGCTACCCTGCAGCCCCCTGGCTGGGGTGTGGACCCCCATCCTGTCTCTGCCCAGCAAGGTGGGAGAACAGTCAGGCATAGGAAACGTGTGAGGGTAGTAACTCTCTATGAGAGCCAAGCCTACGCCAGGGAAGGTCCTGGCAACAGGGAGGGAGAAGTCTGAAGCCACAGCTGCTGTGGAGGTAGATGTGAATGGCCACCCCATGACAAGAGCACTCCCTGGCTCAAACTTATGCTCCTGGCCTAGGGAGAAGCCCCTCAGATGCAGATTGCGTAGACAAGGTCTTCAAGGTGCTCTCGGCAGTAGCGGGGCCAACTGGGAGTGCTAGGAAATGCTGGTTCTAAAAATAAGCTCTATTCCTGCCCGTCTTACCGACAAATTAAATATCGTGACTGATATCACCATTGGAAAAACACAATGATCATTTTCCTAGACACGAGCTTGTCCATTCTACTGTCTTCCCTAAAATCTTGCTTTGGCTCCTCATTGCATCTGGGATGAAATCTAGGATTCTGGTTCAGGAGCAGTGGGTCCCTGGGGTCTGCCCCCTTGAGCCCTCCTCACACCCACTCTCTGGGCTGCATCTCACTGGCACAATGCTTTCTGCTTCCCCATCTTACTGCTCTGCCCTACCTACTGCTCCCTCAGATGCCCATGTCCATCCAATGGCATCACTGCCTTCTAACCTTTGGCTCCCCGGAGGCCTCTGCAGACTTTACAGCTCTCTGTACCCAGTGCCGGAATCCCCTCAGCACCACAGACATACTCTGCTCCACCCATCACTAAGAAAAGCTTTGTCTTCGGTTCCCAAGCATGACACAGTGTCTAGGATCCAGCAGGACCCAATCCCTCTTTGCCAAGCAACGGAGATAAGAGAGAAGCCTCGGGGGGGAGGCACTTCCTGAGCCGGAGCTTGCGGAGAAGTGTAAGACAAGATGCCCATCACTGTCATGAAAGAAAACCTTGAACCCTGCGCTGTATGTGCTTGCTACTGTGGGTTCTTGATCCTGGATGCCCTTGGAAATCACTTGGGGGGCTTTAAAGAAGCACCCATGTTTGTGGGGAGGTAGCACAGACCTGACAGAGCTATGTGGCCCGAGTGGCCAGGGCTGTCTGAGAGCATTGTTTTTCTGATTCTAGCCTGGCATCCGTGGAATCTCCTGTTTTCATTTGGCCATCAGATTGGCTCTAGAGTCTTTACTGATCATGGAAAATTCCACTCCAGATGGGCCACTGCAAAGTGCCTTTCAAGAGTTGTTCCAGTGGATTTCATTTCTTTTAAATTTAAAACATGTCAATAATTGTATTACTGGCTTTTTATTTTTTAAATTGTTCTCAAAAGGTTATGGAGGGTGGACGCAGTTACAGATGGCAATCTGCAGGCATCGTGCACTGCTGCAAGATAAAAGTGATTTGCTTCTCAGTCTTAGTCTTTCCATCTGTAAAATGTGAGTAATGCCGAAGCACTGGATACCAGGGGTGCTGGGAGACAGGAATCACTACAATATTTCTGTAACTTTGCTTCTTACAAATGAAAGATATAGACAGGGAGAGAGATTTCTTTTTCTATTGGTTTATGCATAATTTATAGGTGTTAACAATGATTGTCATCTTTTCATTATTTCTTCATTGAAGTTTGAATGCAGACAAAACTTTTAAATATCCTATTTTGACAAGAAAGTATTTTTCAGTGTTTTAAAATAAGACAGATAAAAATATCATTTTTTTTCTTTTGCTAAGAAGTAAAAACCTCTCACCATTTAATGAGGGCACTTATGTCTTGAGGGGGAAATCAGCTAATAAAGGGAGGGATGATTCTGTATTCTGTCTACTGAGAAAATATTAGGTTGAGATGCTCTGGGTGCGGGGGGTGGGGTGGGGGGTGGGCACTGGAACCGTGTTGGCAAGAGGAAGAGATTTTTGTCTTTTGTGTATAATTTCAGGAGAAATCATGACATCTCTCTAATGATATTTTGTACATGCGAGACTAATAATAGTTTGTGAACTCAGAGACTGTTTTGGCCCTGAAATATGGCCAAAGATGCTACAAAAGCTATTGTTAAGGAAAATGCCCCTCACGGAATTGTTCTCTCTGTCCCTTTCTCCCTCTCCCACTCTTCCCCCTCCCGCTCTCCCTCTCCCTTTCTTCTCTGTCTTGCCCAATCGCCTCTCTCTCCTGCCCTCAAGTCTAAACACTGTAATAGTACTTCAAGAATCTAATACAGCAGTGCAGTTTTGCTGACCCTCTAAGAACCTCCTGTAGAGAACACACCTTGGACCCGGGCAGCAAGGGTGAATATTGATCAGAGAGTGGGTCTTAATGAAGTCTGGGAGAATTTTGAAAAAATTTCAAAGCAAGCCAGATGTTGGGACTCGTCACTCTGATCACAAATTCTGGTCATTGTATGAACTTGGTGTTGGTTCGCCATCTATTAAATGGGACACCAGCATGCGCCCATTCTTCACTGGGCTCTTGTGAGAATCAGTCAGCTTAATGAGTGAGACATGACTTGAAAATTGGTGGTGAACGAGTTCTACCACAGGAATGTATTTGCTCAACATCTGATAATAATTATTTCTTCATAACAGGGATGGTCTGTGTGTCTGAGTGGCTCTAGCCGGGACGGGTTCTCTTGGCTGAGAAGGCCCTGGTCCAGTTTCTCCAAATATGCTTGCATCCAGTTAGGGTGGTTGTGTGGTCAGCGAATCAGAGGATTAGCAATGGCCCTTCTCTTAGGCGCCGGAGGGATATATAAACAGGTACAGCCTTCTAGAGGGCAGTTTGGTGACCTGTAACAAGAGCTTTAAAAAACCGCGTACCCCTTTACCCAGCAATTGCATTTATATACTTTATACGAATGAGACGTTCTGATATGGTGTGCACGACGATGCAGTGTGTGTAGAATGTTTATAATAGCAGTGTTGACGACAACAAAAAAGGAAAACAACCCAACTGTCCAAAACAAAGGATGTACTAACTACATAGTAAATCTGTTTCAGGATTACGTACAGTGCAGCCATGACAATGATGCTCAATATATACTCGGCAATACTGAGTACTTCTGAGGTGCTGGGCAACATTTGTGATGCTAGGGATACACCAACATGATGGTTAATTTTATGTATCAGCTTGACTGGGTGCTCAGATCGGACATTTCTGGGTATGTCTGTGAAGGTGTTTGGAACGAGAGTAGACTTTGAATAGACTCAGTTAAGTAGGTTGCCCTCCCCAGGATGGGGGACCATCTTCCAATCCTTTGAAGGCCCTAATAGAACAACTGGCGGAGGAAGGGGGAATTTTCCCCCTTTTCCCTGCCTCACTGTTGAGCTGTGACATCTCATCTCATTTTCTCTTGCCTCTGGACTGGGATTTATACCATCAGCTCTCCTGGTTCTCAGGGCTATGGACCTGGTCTGAGTCACAGAACACACTCGCCTGGGTCTCCAGCTTGCAGATGGCACATTACAGGACTTTCCAGCCTCCCTAATTGCATGAGCCAATTCCTCGTAATAAATCTTTACATATATATGTGTATGTATATATATATTCTGTTTCTTTAGAGAACTCTAACACAACCAGTGAACAAAACAGACAAAAGTGGTATTCCCAGTGAGCTTACAGTAATAACAGTGAGCTTCCTATAGTAACAGGAGGCAGAAAATAACAGAAATCAACATCTAATTTATACAGCATCTCAGGACGTAGTAAATACTATGCAAGAAATTAAATTTCAGAAGGAGGGATGGTGGAGAGGAGTGGAGGATCTGTATGGTCATAGATACACAGAGTGGAAATGCAAGCCCTCCCTGAAAAGGTGGCAATTCCGTAAGGATTCAGTGGAACAAGGGGAAGCTGGAGTGAGAGGCCTGGATGTAGGGAGCACCTATCCTGTTTAAGAGCAGACAGGGGCAGCAATGAGGTGGCTGAGGGGCAGGAAGTGAGGCTCACAGCAGAAGGAAATGAAACCAAACAAACATACCAACACTCCCAGTTACTGAGTTGGAAAGAAGTTAAGGATGTATTATCAGTTACAAAGGCAGACAATGAATAGTGTATAAAATGATCCGATTTTAGTTAAAAACCATAGATAAGCCCATGTATTTACTTTATGTGCTGTTCCCTTTCCTTTTTCCCTCCCTTCTTCCTTCCTTAACTCCCTGCTTGACTCCCTGCCTTCCCCCCTCCCATTTTTAGCTTAGTAGAATTCTCACATTTTTCTACATTGTGCATAGTTTATTTGTACAACAAATAAGGGAGAAATACCCGGGTAAAATCAATTGATGGTAGCGATTGCCTTTAGTCCGGCTGTATAAGCATAGACTTCTTCCATGTCACCATTTATTTACCTTCTAAAGTAGCAGTAAACATTTCTTGCTTTGTAGAAATGTCAAAACAATGAGATAGTTAAAACTGGCAAGTTTAAACTTTCAGAGAAAGGGAAGTTTGCTTTCTAGAGGTCAGGCCAACCCAAGATACACCATCTGTCCATTCCCACTGGTAGAAGTTTTCCCCAGGGTGGATCTGAAGGGTGCTGCCTGCACAGAAGCCACACATGCAGGGTATACAAGCAAACACACGGGGAGCAACCCCCCCGCCCCATCTATCCACGTCTGCCTAAACACATTTTGCGACTCATTTATGCTCACAAGGTTCAGTACTAACTTTGTTGTAAGACTTTAATGGTTGAATGTACTTCAAGAATGGTGTGTTCTTTTTTTTTTTTTTAAGATTTTACTTATTTATTTGAGAGAGAGAGAGCTCGAGGAGGGGTGGGGGAGGGGAAAAGAGAGAGGATCCCAAGCAGACTGTGTGCTGAGCACAGAGCCCAATGTGGGGCTTGATCCAGCACCCTGAGATCATGACCTGAGCCGAAATCAAGTCAGATGCTTAACCAACTGAGTCACCCAGGCACCCCAGGGGTGTTCTGGTTTTAAGCGAATTATCTGATTATCTCTTCAACCCAGGACTAAACAGAATTTCAACCTAGGATTTCTAGGATTTCAAGCGTAGCTGTGAAAGGTCTTTCTAAACCATGAGTTCACCTCCCTATATTGATGAGTGATTGGTGCTGGGACAGTTCATTCTTTCTGGTCTGGGAGCCCTTGGTGTTGCTGAGGCATTATTCTACCCATAAAGTTATTCCTCCTTTAAAGGCTGACCGATGAAGTTTTAAGTAGCACCTGCCTCCCTGTATACTTGGCATTTAAAAAAGTGTCAAATCATTAAGTTGCTTATTATAATTTCCCATACCCTCTTAGAAGCAGGAGATAGGAAAGACAGCTTACTAATTTATTGCCTTTCTCCCTAGAATCATCCCTTTTTATGAACCTGATATAGAAAGAAGTTAAATAACTCATCTGATGGAGCTCAGTGTCTGTTAAATCTCATTCTACCCTGTGACTCAGAGGTAACTCCAGTCTCTCGGGCTTCTTGAAGGGAAATGTGGTTGTGGTGAACGTCATGAGGGCTTAGGTTTTGAAGATCTTCAAAGCAATCCAGAATATAAATACCGATACAAACATGTCAGAAACCAGTGACCTGGAAATGACTGAGCTCCAAAGTTTTATGTGGCTCAGAGAAGTACATGTCACTCACTTTGCCCCATCTCAAACACACTTACATTCCTTTTCCTCTTTCATTCAAATATTGCATTTGAGTGACATTTAAAATAGATGTTTTCACTGGTAAAGGTTTCCAAGAGAAGAAAAAACTCTTTCCCTCTTACGTGTCCCCTCTGACCTCCATATACAGAATTTGGGCATTTTACTTCTTGTTCAGTGGGTTTTTGCTGAATTTTTAGAGATGACTACAATCAGATTACACAGAATAACATAATCTGTGTTTGTTTTAAAAAAACACCCTGTTTTTTAAACAATTTTAATAGTGTCAAACAGCTTCTTTGGAATCAGAATGTGGAGGCATTATAAAAATATTACTCAAACACCATATATTGAATGGCTTTTTGATGAAACTCTTGGGGAGCAGCACAGAGGGGGTGCAGTGATGTCTAAGACTAACCCTTGTTGGGGAGGAGGTTTGAGCCCAGCAGAGAGGTAAGCCAGCAGGTACATATCAGCTCATGTAGACAGCTACACAATGAGGCCCATGGAACAGTGCCACAGCGACAGGGAGAAGCTCAGGTGAGGGCATGACTTTGAATTTTGGTGGCATCTCAGATTTAGTGACATGGACATTTAACTCAAGAAGCCACTGGTTTATCCTTTTGGTTTCTCTGAGATGTCAGGAAAGAAATGACACTCCCTTCCTATTAAAGCAAATTTAGGGTGTCAGATCCTCTGATCTGGGCACATATCTGAGGGCTCTTTTCTCTCCCTTTTCTTACTAGGAACAACTGTCCATTCCCCCTCCCATCACTATCTGAGATCCTTCTCTTATGCTTAAGGCCCTACTCCACATTTTCCCTCTTTGCCAACTCAATAGGATTTTCCTGTCTTTTCTCATGCAGTTGGTCATTTATAAACCCTTGCGGGTGCTACAAAGCACAAAGTGTTTTGATCTGTTTTGTGGTTGGCATATGAGGCACAAATGGCTCAGCCAGGTGCCTTACATCTAGAACTGGGCGTGAGAAGAAGCTAGGATGGTGTGCAGGGCTTATCACCTAAGTGGGTACTCTGTTTACCATCCCTCATGTATCCGGGGTCACTTTATTCTAGCAATACCAACAGCTCTTCTGGAAACTTAACAAGAAAAGAAGGGACTTGAGTGTTTGAGTCCGGATTCCTTATATGACTGAAGGAATGAACTACAACAGTAATTTCAATTGCAAGAGCTTGGGCAGCTGAATGAAGGTTACAGGTCCTCACAAAGACACTCAGGGTCCATCCTCAGTGCCAAGAACCTCCCCACACTTCTTTAACAGTAAAAGGAAAATCTACTTTCCTAGTAGTACTACTACTAAAAATCTACTTTCCTTTAGTTGGAGGTAACCAAAAAAGGTTGAGAATAGCTTAATAATAGCTTATTTTAAGAAAATCTTATTAACTGAGTAACAAAAATTGGAAGTTTATTTGAAAATGATTAGTGGATTTTAATTAAATTCTCCTATCCCAGACTAGTTCTATGGGTCACTATAACCCTTGAATCATCTTCTCTATCAGCTGCTCTAAAATCCAGGTTTTATATACTTTATGGGTGAGCTATTATGGAGGACTTTGGTATTGTTTTGGTGATTATTTATAACCAGGAATTTTCAAGAGATGTACTTCCTGATCTGGGAACCCCACGTAATTACTATTATTATCCAGTGCCCAATATAACCTCTTTGTTCTCCCCACGATAGCCAAGTTTCACAAAGATTCAGCCCTGTTAATTTCACATAAACTTCACTGATGCACACAATGGGAACAGAGAATGAAGCCTGCTATCTCCATGGTGCACACTAAATAAACTATTTCCCTGAAAAATAAAATTCATTGAGAGAAAGATATTTTAGCTCATCATTTTTATTATTTTGAGGTCTCATAAAAATGTCTTCCCTTATTTTGCAGTTCTGGATCTGACCCACATCTCATATTGTGCTGAAGTGGGTCATGCCATTGAGGTTATTCCTAGACTAAAGCAGGTCCAATGTAAAGCCCATTTTATGTTTTCTCTTTGGTGGTAGCTCAGTGGGAGCTCCAGGTTAGTGACAGGTACTGAGAGGATTCACCTAAGACTCCACATGCCTTGAGCCTCCATTCCTGCCATTCAGAGCCAGGCTAATTCCTCGGGGACTTTAAGGGTTAACTGATTTTTACTCCAAAGAAAATGTTGCAGTTTGACATACAAGATTGTGAACGACTATCAGATGAATATCAAGCACCCCTGGTTTTGTAAATGAGAAAGGAGTCCTGTCCCTTCTCTGCTCCACATTGATGTGGGAAACAAAGGCAGAAGAAAATGTTTTAAATTTCCTTACGACCTACAGCCCACTGTCAAGTCCTTGAAACAGGCAGAGCACCTTCCTCTAGGGACCCAACTGCTTTAATGTTAATACTTTGCTAAGGGCAAAAGGCAACCTTAGCTTGACCCCCAGGATCCTAAAAGACTATTTTAACATAAAAATTCCTTTAGAAATTTCCTTTATCTCTAAACTCCCCAAGCTATGTGTTGGCAATCATCCCCCAAGCGTACGGCTCACTGATATATATCTGAAGGGCCTCGTGACTAAGGTTTTATTAGACAGTAATAATGACTTTTTCCCAACAATAGCTAGCCCCCTTGAAACCTTATTTCCAAAATTCCTTCGAGATTTATACTATCTCTAACCCCCTCCCAACTTGAAAGTATATAACGGGCCACTCATCATGACCTCAGTGCAGCTCTTTTTGCCTGTCCCATGTTTTAATAAAATCTTTTGGTCCTGTCCCATGTTTTAATAAAATCACCTTTTAGCACCAAAGACATCTCAAGAATTCTTTGTTGGCCATCGGCTTTGAACTCTAATGTCTTTTCCTACATCATATATCACAAAATAAAATGGTTCCTTCATCTTCAGGATTAACAAACATCCTATTTGTAACCCTTGGCGTCCCCCACAGTGCTTCAGGAAGGGAAAATCCCTGAAGACATGCTCTTAAATGCCACAGCCCCTTGCTTGCACATGAAGGTAACAAGTGGCAGCTCTCTTGTTATTCACCTCAACTTTCCACACCTGGACTGTGGCCACATGTGATCCCTCTTGGTCATAGAGTGCAATGGTAGAGCTTTCTTGGGGCTGAATCCATCATCAGCCTGGTCTCCCAGCTCATGAGTGATCTGATTCGGCACCACTAAAGGTACTAAAGTGAGGCAATTCTTCTATTGCCAGTTTACTACTCTGAGCATATTTGCGTCTTCTTCCCTTCCTGTCAGTGTCCAGCCAAGTCCCGATCCCACTGTTTCCACTTAAGTTCACCCTGCCTATAGCTGCCAGATTAAAATCTACTGTGTGTCCTCTCCACCCCCCAGCCTCTAATCAAAGCAGTTAATGCTCAGTGATCTACAGCCTCCAGTTCTATGCCAAAGCATGGCTCTCTGTTTCCTTCCTGGTGTGCTGGACCATACCTCTGCCTGAGGAACCCTCACCGCCAATACTCCATGGATGCACATGGAGTCCTTGTCTGGAAAGTCCTCTTCCCATTTTCCCATCAAAACCCTACTTCTTCTAAGACTCCCCATATTCCACCATATCCTTGGATGATTCCTTACTGACAACAGTCTCTACTTAAAGTCCAGCACTCTCTTGTTTAATGCTATGCTTCTTTGTGTTGTATAGTGTTTCACTGATATTCTAATTTCCTTAAAGTCTAATGCCTTTGAGGGTTGGATTTAGGATTTTCTTTTTTTAAGAGAAAATTTCCTTCTCTTTTCCACCTCAGTCTTCTTTACACAGTAGATACTCATTAAAGATTTGTTGACTGACTGGTGCAAGGAGCCATGACCATACAGGGTGTAGCCATTAAAGGTCAGTTTATGGAAATATGCAGATGGTCAAGAGATGTTTTAAGTAAAAGTGAATGTTACATAACTAATTATTCTTCACTTGACTGCATAGAGGCTTGCCATGGTAATCCTTCTACTCAGTGTTTTGTAATGTCGCTTTTCTCGAGGATACACCATTCTTATTCACTGATGGCGTCTTTTATTCAAAGGATAATAGAGGAGACTGTTAATTTACAATAAATACTAGAAAACTTCTGCATGGATTAACTGGAATTCCAGAAGACTAAGCAGTTTATTTATACAATGAGAGCAACAGAGAAGCTCTTGCTTTGTGTCCATAATCTTTGCCACTTAGTGTGATTGTGCATATTTTATCTGTTGGAACAAAAGCCTATTGTTTTTGTCTTTTTCCTCTAGGCTTTGAGTCCAGGTTAGGTCTGCTCATGGGGTGGAAGATAAGGGCAGCCATGCCATGTCTCCAGCTGTGCAGGCCTGTCTGAAGAGCAAGCTTTTTTTTTTTTCTTTTTTTTACTATGGGAAAAAGCCTGTAAAAGGGAGAAATTTGAGGAAAATCTCTATGATTCCTCCTCAAAGCAAATTTGAAGAAAACCTAAGGCAGTGGTTCTTAAACTTTACCGTGCTTCAGAATTCCTAGAGGTGATATTCAAGGGGTTGGCCCCATCCCCAGAATTTCGAATTCACAGGGTCTGGGGTGAGCTTGAGAATGTGTATTTATAACTAGTTTCCCTGGTGACATTGCTGCTCCTGCAGGCTCAGGGACACACTTTGGGAACCACTGGCCTAAACTGACTTCTGTCAGTTCTGATGCTTCTCTCTGTCCAGAGACTCACCTGTGGTCAGAGAGGAGACAAGAGTGATGCTGGTTTAGGGTTCAACACTCCTTAGCTGCTGCTAAGAATGGGAGCCACCTAATTCAGCCTCCTTCTCAATGAAGGAGTCCCTTTTTTGACAGCACACCTATAATGGGCTCTTGATTTGCCTCCCTGTTTGTGTCCTCTCTGTTTAGATACTTCCCTGCTGTCGGCCTGGACACACCAGGTGGGCTGATGAAAATTCAAGGCAGTGGGTATATATTTAGTATTCACTGGTGAGATTTCAGGATATAGCTGAAAAAGAAGAAATGCATCCCTTCTTTGCTATTACCAAAACGGGATTTTTTTTTTTTGAGTGGGAATTCTCTCTTACTAGCATCATATTTGGCACATAAGAGATGTCCACAAATCTGAAATGTACTCTGGCTGATGTGTCATGAGTCTCAACTCTGGAAAGAACATGAGGCTCTTCACAAATAAGTTTGGAGTACTGTGAGAAGCCTTCAAAGAGCTATTTCATTCCTTGTACATTGACTGAGAGTAGAATTGTATGGAAAACATAAAGCAGAGGTAAGTCTTTCCCATGAGTGGGGAATTCAACAGAGCTGTAGCTTAGTCATGTGGTCACTATGTTCCAGGCTTGCTCTCACTGACCACACATTTTGTATATGGACCAAAGTGTCATTTGGTGAAATAGAACTTATTTCTTTTATAGAGAAATGGTAGTTCCCCAATAATAAAGCCATGGCCACGTAGAGTGCTGAGGTCCAGTGTGATATGTTGACTGACCTGAAGGTGGTCACCACTGTCAGGAAAATTGCAGTACTTTGTGTGGCAGAGATTTCAAAAGACATGCACTCCAATGCCATTTCCTGCTTCTTTATGCCTTCTAGTGATGGGGAATTCACAGCTGTGCCAATGGAGAGGGCAGATCCTATTGCCTCTTCCCAGCTCTGACTGCAGATTTTTCTTTATGTGTCACTTTGTAGCTTCCACTACTGGGTCCTACTTGTATTTCTTAGGGCTTATCAGAACCCTTCTAATTCTAATCCCTCCTTTATCTTAAAATATTAAGATACCTGAAAACAACTCTCATGCTTCCCTACCCCTGAGTGTTCTCTAGGGGAGGCATCCACAATTCCTTCATCTTCTTCCCACATTACATGGTTTGGACTAGCCTACCATGCTGATTACTCCCTTCTACACATGACTGAGTTGGGTTATGTCCATTTTAAGTTGAAATGAAAGGAGGTAGTAGTGAAATATACCTTGAAAACGCTCTCTTCATTACTCAGAAGCTCTACTCTAAGACATTATTCATGTTAGGATAGCAAGATATTTAGAGTGTTCAAGAGTTCTCTAATGTGGTATAGCTGCCCCACGGAAGGATTAGCATACATTAGGGATATTCATTATTCCAGGTTGGTGACTTTGGGCCCTTCATGAATGGACTTTGGCTTTGTCACCCACAGTGGAGGGTGGGGAATGAGGGAAGCTGGAAGCATCATGAGTTGCCACCATATTTCTTCTGGCTCTTTCTCTCATAGCTTTCTTATATATCTCCACCTGATACTTATCTTTTCTTGATTGTCTCTCTTCCAGGGAGAAGGTATAGATTTTAGTTTCCCCAAGGGTACTTGCTCTCCTGGAGGGAAGCAGGAATTCTCAGAGTCTACTTACAAATTACATGGTTTATTTTGAGGAAAACACAAACTATTATGTTAATTCACCCTAACCTTAGAGCATGTGTCTAACCTATAGATGTTTATGAGATTCAAGACAAAATGCAAATTGCTAGTCAACAGCAAGTTTAAGATATTGGAAGACAGCATCTAATTCCTGAGCATTCTTAGACACGATGTGGATGTAACTGTTAGGATAAGAAACTTGCTCCCAAGCAAGGGTTGTGAAGTAAACTCTTCTTCTTTGTGTCTACTTTAATGGCTCAGCTACCAGAAATCAAACAATATAAATTTACATTTCTTTTGTAAGCATCTGATACACCCATTCCAAAGTAAAAGACCCCAACTAATTTATTAAAAAAAAAAAAAGTACGCACTGAAGAATGAACAAGAGCTCAACAAAATATTGTTTCCACTTCGGATTTTTTTCACCACTGGGACAAATCATTTGTCTTGCCCCACTTTTTCCTGACACACACTAGCTATATTTCTTTGATGCCAGACACTGGTATTAAAATAGTCAAATTGCTTACTTGTGGAGCATAAGGAATAACACGGAGGACATGGGGAGATGGAGTGGAGAAGGGAGTTGGGGGAAATTGGAGGGGGAGACGAGTCATGAGAAACTGTGGGCTCTGAGAGACAAACAGGGTTTTGGAGGGATGGGGGATGGGGGGTTGGGTGAGCCTGGTGGTGGGTATTAAGGAGGGCAGGTAAGGCATGGAGCACTGGGTGTAGTGCATAAACAATGAACTCTGGAACACTGAAAAAGAAATAAAAAAAATAAAATAAAATAGTCAAATCAGCATATTTAACATTAGATATCAGGATGCCTGGGTGATTCAGTTGGTTAAGCATCTGCCTTTGGCTCAGGTCATGATCCATGGGTCTTGGGATCAAGTCCCACAATGGGCTCCTTGCTCAGCAGGGAGCCTGGTTCTCCCTCTGCCTGCTGCTCCCCTTTTGTGCTCTCTCTCTGACAAATAAAAAACAAAATAAAAAAAATGGATATCTATCCAAAGACTCTAGTATGCTTACACCACCAGTGTACTTTCCCCCGGGGCACAGAGCTAAACTACAATTTCTAGCTACCGTTGCAGTTAGGTACGGCCACAGAATATGCGCAGAAGTGATATATGTTACTTCCGAGACTGGATCATGAAGAATCTCCTGTGTGTGGTTCCTCTATGGTACCAGCCAATTAGATTTACAAGAATGAAAATAACCTTTTATTTTGTTAAACTGTTGAGATTTAGGGATTTTCTATTACAACATCTATCTAATTAATACAGTCTACATGGCCTCATTGATGACTGCATTTAATGCCTCATTGTAGCAAATGAATAACAGCATCTATTATTTATAAAGTGCATAGTTTGTGCTGGACATGATGCTAGGAACCTTACTTTATCACATTAATCCTCATAACATCTCGGGAGTAGGCACTCTTATTTTCATTTTATAGATAGGCAAACCAAGAGATTAAAGTGGAGCAAGGTCATGTAATTAGTGTAGTGGATTATATAATTGTTCCCAATTATTGACTTCCCTCTTCATAAGAAGATTATATGTCTGCACCTGCTGTTATATGTAGGTGCCTCAGTGGGAGACATATACATCTCCATCTCATTGTCCATTGGCATTGGTATAACACGTGACTTGTTTTTGGTCCATGGACTGTGAGTGGATAACCTGAGCCATCCCTGAGCAGGACTTTTTAAGAGTCATTTCTTAAATTGGCATTCTCCTTCCACTCTGAGGCTAGCATAGAATGCCCCAAATCAGACTGATCTCTCAGCTTGGATCTCAGAATGAGAAAGATACAGGAGTGCAAGGCCATAGGTGACCAGCAAAGGTATGCTGCTTGAGGGAGAAATAACCCTTTGTTTTGTAAGCCACTGGGATGTTGAGATTGCTGTTACTGCACCAAAGCTGGTAAAAGCTGACTAATACTTAGAGCTTGATGCAAATGCAGTTAGTTAGATGCCAGAGCCTGTGTTCTTCATCACTGAATAACACCTCCCAAGCACAATGTCACATTCACATACATTCCTGTTGGATGATGTGAGGAAAATTTAAGCATCATAAAAAAAAATCAATTCTCATCCTGGGTAAGGAGAAAGTGGATGCCTATAAGTTTAAAGAGGAAACTGAAACAGCACCAGGATTCAAACTTTATTTATAGATTTGTCTCTCACATTGCATGTAATATGTTCAGATTTAGTGCCACAAAACAATTGTTGGCAAGGATGTGGATCTTTTTATCCACAGATCCACTTACTGGTGAATTTTGTAAAGTGTTCACACTAGAAGCCACATCTCTGTGACCAGGAATATGACTGGTGGTGAATGTCAGTCAACAACTATTCACTAAAGGAACAACCAGTACTGTATGGTCTCTGGTTCTAAGCACAGCCATAGACTGAAGGCACTTAGGGGCTTAATCTGACCTGGATAAATCTGCAGAGACATGACTTAAAGAGCAATCTGTTTAAAATGTGGGGTGAACGTCATACATTGTAATTAGAAAAGTTGATTGATGGCCTTAATGCATCCAGACAAGATAAAGAGTTGAATGGTCATTTGAACACGATGCAAAATCATTCTCTCAAGATTTGTTTGAATAACTAGTCAGTTCAGTTCAAATAAATAAATATCTACAATTGATTAGCAGGTATGGCTAGATCAAGGCTACAGTTTACGGAATACTGAATATTCTTTTTAGGATAACATTGTCCTAAGAGCATAGGAACCAAGATGGCAGCATGTGAAGATTGTGAACCACCTTTTCCCACAGACACACCAAATCTACAGCTACAAATGGATCATTTCCTTTTGAAAAAAGATTTCAAAACTAGGCCAACTGCTTTCCACAACAAGGAATAAAAGGACCATATTAAGATGGATAAGAGAGGCAGAGACAGTCTTGAAGAAACCCCCCCACCCGCTCCCCTCCCCAGTGTAGCAACACACAGTAGATTAAGGATCTTACCAGAGAGGTGTTTCTTTTTGAGTGAGAAGTTGGTGCCCCACATTGGGCATCCTAACCTCTGGGAGCTGTACCAGAAAGATAAGCCCTTAGAATGTCTGGCTTGGGGAACAATCAGGCTGATGTCTGGAAGTCCCAAAGTGCTATAAGGAAACTGAGATTCCCCTCTTGGAGGGCTGGGGTATGGTCACAATCACTCCAGACCAAGCAAAAAAGCAGCAGTTTGAAAAGTACCAAGATTATATGTGAGGGAGATTCATTTGCTGATCTAGAGGCATCTGCTAGAGGGGCAGGGCACAGTTGAGATATTCCCAGGAAATGGAGGTGTTGGGGGACACCATTGTTGCACACTCCCCCTAGCCTGCTAGTACAGGCAAGTGAAATCAGACAAGGCACCCTCCCACTAACTTGCTTGGAAGGGCAGAGTGAGCTGCTGTGTTGCTTGCTGAGACTAGAGAGTGCAGGCAGTTGCAACACTCCGCTGCTCCCTGGCTAGGCTGGCAGTGCTGGTAGTCATAGCATTCTCCTACTCCTAGCCTAAAGCCAATACATGCACTCAGACAAGGCACATTCTTGTTGCACTGCTGAAGCTCACAGGCTTGTGCAGACAAGATGTTTTCCCACTACCTTTCTGAAACCATTGAACTTGCCTGACACTACAATCTCCAGTGCCTTGCTAAGGTCAGAAGGCACATTCAATCCACACAGGGGACACTCCTTGATCACCTGACTCTGGTGGCCACAAGAATTGGCATTCCAGAGCTGTAACAAGCAGAAAGATAGCTCTTGGTGGGCCACTACCCTAGGGTACTGCACAGACAGCAGAGAAACACTTCAGTCCTCCTGTGAAAAGGGCCTATTTACTGAAGCCTGGCGCTTCAGTCTAAGGGACAGGCCTCATGTTTCCTACACATCCAAGGGGCTAAAAAGGCACACCCAGGGAACAAAAGCAGCGACCCCACCATCATGCACCCCCTTAGCTTACCCACAGCTCAGAGAGATTTCCTGGAAAGCTTATACACTTGTCTGAAGGCCCAATTTTTGCAACTGTTGCTCAGTGGAGACTTTCAGATCTCCTGATCTGGAATCAGATCATAAAACATACTCCTGATCTGGAAGTAAACAGGGATTATGCTTGTATCCCCACAAAACTGTATATATTTACATATTGTAAAAACCACTGCCTGGGGTCTGGCTTTCAATTAGCTTGAAACTAGATGTTAGACAGATTCCTCCCCTTAGAACACTGACATATCTCAGTGCATCCTCAACAATAGGGGCATATCAATAATAACTCAGGCAGCTTAGATAATCACAAAGTTTCAAGAAACAACCAAGTGCTAGGACAAGGTTGAACAAGAAGGTTTATCACCTACATACAGCCACTCCTTCAGGCCTGTGAGAGGTAGCTATTTGGCCTAATACATAGAAAAAAACAGCCAAACAAAATGAGGAAACAGAAATATTTAGATTTGAAGGAGAGAGAATTTACTAGATAATCAAAAGCTAAAGGAGTTCATCACTACTAAACCAGCCTTAGAAAAAATATTAAATGGACTTCTTTAAGCTGAAAAGAAATGACACTAATTAATAATAATAATAAAAATAAAGTAAAAACCTCACTGGAAAAGGTAAATATACAGTGAAGGTAGTGGATTAAATCACTTATAAAGGCACTTGAAAGGTTAAGAGACAAAAGTAGTGAAATTAACTAAAACTACAATATAGTTTAAGGGATACAGAAAGTAAAAAAAAGATATAAAAAGTGACATAAAATATAGAGGGGGGAGTCAGAACGTAGAGTTTTGGGATGTGTTCAAATTTAAATTGCTATCAACTTAAAATAGATTGTTTTATACACATATGACATATGTGAACTTCACAGTAATCACAAACCAAAAATTTACAGTAAATACACAAAAGAAAATGAGAAATGAATCCAAGCATAATGCTAAAGAAAGTCATCAGACTGTGAGGGAAGAGAGAGAAAAAAGGAACAGAGAAGAACTACAAACAACCAGAAAACAATGGACAAAATTGAAATAAGTAAATAAATATCAATAATTCCTTTAAATATGAATGGACTAAATTCTCCAATCAAAAGACATAAAGTGGCTGAAGGGATTTAGAAAAGATATCTAATGCTACCTATAAGAAATACACTTCAGAAGTAAGGATGCACATTGACTAAAAGCAAAGAGATGAAAAAAGTTACTTCATGGAAATGGAAATGAAAAGAAAGCTGGTATAGGTGTACTTATATCAGACAAAGATATAAAAGACAAAGGCATCGTGTAATGATACAGGTGTCAATCCAGGAAGAAGGCAAATCATATATATATATATATACATACATACATATATATATCCAACTTAAGAGTATAAAAACATGTAAAATAAATACTAACAGACCTAAAGGTGGAAATTGACAGCAATACAACAATAGTAGGCAATTTTAGCATTCCATTGACATCAGTGAACTTATAACTCATCCAGACAGAAAATAATTTGGAAAACATTGGCCTTAAATGGCCTTAATAGATATATACAGAGCAATTCCATCCAAAAACAGCAGAATAGACTTTCTTCTCAAGTGCTCATG
The DNA here is from genome assembly GCA_003697995.1 of Taxidea taxus jeffersonii. Taxonomy (NCBI): domain Eukaryota; kingdom Metazoa; phylum Chordata; class Mammalia; order Carnivora; family Mustelidae; genus Taxidea; species Taxidea taxus. The sequence continues at coordinate 40,569 of ML103281.1, forward strand.
GAATATTTTCCAGGCTAGATCACATGTTAGGTCACAAAAATAAATCTTAATAAATACAAGACTGAAATAATATCAAGCATTTTTTTTCCAAACACAATGGTATGAAACTAAAAATGAATTACAAGAAGAAAGCTGAAAAACCTATAAAAACACTGAAATTAAACAATATATTTTGAAGAACTACTGGGTCACAGAAGATGTCAAAGGAGAATTGCAAAAATACTTGGAAACAAAGGGAAATAGAAATATGTCATACTAAAATCTGTGGGATGTAGCAAAAGCAGTTCTAAGAGATAAGTTCATAGCAATATAAGCCTATCTCAAGAAGCAAGAGAAATCTCAAACAATTTAAATTTACTTCTGCAGGAACTAGGAAAAGAAGAACAAAGAAAGGTTAAAGTTTGTAGAAGAAGAAAATAATAAATATCAGAGTGGAAATAAATGGAATAGAGACTAAAAGACAATTAAAAAAATCAATGGAATTAAGAGCTGGTTCTTTAAAAAAGAGAAACAAATTGACAAGGCTCTAGCTAGATTCAACAAGAAAGAAAGAGAGAGGGCTCAAATAAATAATATCAGAAACAAAAGAGAAGTTACAACCAAGAGGACAGAAATGTTAAGGATCATAAGATATTACTATGGACAACTATACACCAGCAAATTGAAAAACTTGGAAGAAATGGATTAATTTCTAGAAACTTACAATCTTTCAATATTGAATAAGAAGAAATAGAAAATCTGAAGAGGCTGATTACCAACAAGGAGATTAAACCAATAATTAAAATCCTCCTAACAAACACAAGCACAGGACCAAAAAGTTTCACTAGTGAATTCTACCAAATATTCAAATAAGATTTAATACCTATCCTCAAACCCTTCCCAAAAACTGAAGAGGAGAGAAAGCTTCAAAAATCATTTTATAAGGCCAGTGTTACCCTGATACCTAAACCAGACAAGAACACTACAAAAAAAAGAAAATTATAGGCCAATATCCCTGATGAATGTATATGAAAAACTCTCAAAAAAATGAGCAAACCAAAGTCAACAATGCTTTAAAAGGATCATACACCAAGATCAATGGGATTTATTCCAGGGATGCAAGGATGGCTCAACAACTGCAAATTAATCAGTATGACAGGCCACATTAACAAAATGAAGGATAAAATCATATGATCACCTCAAAAAATGCAGAAAAAGGATTTGATGAAATTCAACAACCACCTATGAAAAAACTTTCAACAAAGTTAGTATAGAAGAAATGTTCTTCAACTTAGTAAAATCCCTGAAAATAAACTTAACCAGTAAGGTGAAAGACCTGTATACTGAAAACTATAAGACACTGATGAAAGACGTGAGCATGCACTTCTCCAATGAAGACATCCAAATGGCTAACAGACACATGAAAAAATGTTTATCATCATTAGCCATCAGAGAAATTAAAATCAAAACCATATTGTTTTTTTTTTAAAGATTATTTATTTATTTATTTGTTAGAGAGAGAGAGAGAGAGAGAGAGCGAGCACAGGCAGACAGAGTGGCAGGCAGAGGCAGAGGGAGAAGCAGGCTCCCTGCTGAGCAAGGAGCCCGATGTGGGACTCGATCCCAGGACGCTGGGATCATGACCTGAGCCAAAGGCAGCTGCTTAACCAACTGAGCCACCCAGGTGTCCCTCAAAACCATATTGTGATAACACCATATACTAGTTAGAATGGCAAAGATTAATAAGGCAGGAAACAAGAAATGTTGGAGAGGATGGGGAGAAAGGGGAACCCTCCTACACTGTTGGTGGGAATGCAAGTTAGTGCACCCACTTTGGAAAACAGTGTGGAGATTCCTCAAAAAATTAAAAATAGAGCTATCCTCTGACCCAGAAATTGCAGTACTGGATATTTAACCCAAAGATACAGATATAGCGTAAATAAGGGACATAAGTACCCCAATACTCATAGCAGGGATGTCCACAATAGCCAAACTGTGGAAACAGCCAAGATGCCCTTCAACAGATGAATGGATAAAGAAGATGTGGTCCATATATACAATGGAATATTATTCAGCCATTAGAAAGGATGAATACCCAACTTTGGCATCAACATGGATGGGACTGGAGGATGAAATGAGTTAAGCAAAGAAAGTCAATTATCATGAGGTTTCATTTTTCTGGAACATAAGGAACAACATGGAGGACATTAGGAGGAAGAAAGGAAAAGTGAAAGAGGGGAATTCAAAGGTGAGAAATACCACGAGACACTATGGACTCAAAGAAACAAACTGAGGGTTTTAGAGGGGTGGGGGATAGAGAGATAGGTGAGTTTGATGGTGGGTATTTAGGAGGGCATGTATTGCATGGAGCACTATGTGTTATAGGTAAACAATGAATCTTGGAACACTATATCAAAAACAATAAAAAACATTTAAAAAACAACCTAAGAAAAACCTCACTAACTCAAAGGGATATATGTATACTGATGATTATAGCGGCATTATCTACAGTAGCCAAATTATGGAAACAGCCCAAGTGTCCATCAATCGATGAATGGATAAAGAAGGTGTGTTCTCTATACATAATGGAATATTACTCCGTCATAAAAAAGAATGAAATCTTGCCATTTGCAACAACCTGGATGGAGCTAGAGAGTATTATGCTAAGTAAAATAAGCCAGAGAGAGAAAAATACCATATGATTTCACTTAAATGTGGGTTTAAGAAACAAAACAAATGAGCAAAGGGAAGAAAAAAGAGAGAGGCAAACCAAGAAACAGACTCTTGACTACATAAAGCAAACTGATAGTTACCAGAGGGGAAGTGGGCGGGGGGATGGGTAAAATTAGGGGATGGCGATTAACGAGGGCATTTGGTACACTGAGCACCGGGTGTTGTATGGACGTACTGAATCACTGTATTGTACACCTGAAACTAATATTACACTGTATGTTAACTAACTGGAATTTAAATAAAAATTTAAAAATAAAAAAGAAATTAAAAAGACATAAATGCAAAGATATGTCATGCTTATGAGTTGGAAGAATTAATATGTTAAAATGTTCAGGGGTACCTAGGTGGCTCAGTGGGTTAAGCCACTGCCTTCTGCTCAGGTCGTGATCCCAGGGTCCTGGGATCGAGTCCTGCATCACCCTCTCTGCTTCGGCCAGGAGCCTGCTTCTCCCTGCCTCTCTACCTGCCTCTCTGCCTACTTGTGCTCTCTGTCTGTCAAATAAATAATATTTTACCAAAAAAATGTTCAATAACCAGAGCAACCTACAGATTCAATGCAATCCCTACCAAAATTCTAATGACATTTTCTATAGAACTAGAACAAATAATTCTAGACAATGTTGGGAAAGAAGAACAAAGCTAGATGTGTCATCCTCCCTGATTTCAAACTATTCTACAAATCGATACTAATCAAAACAGTGTGGTATTGGCATAAAAACAGACATATAGATCAAAAGAACAGAACAGAGAGCCCAGAAATAAGCCCTCATATCCGTGGTCAATTCATAACAAAAGAGGCAAGAATATAGAATGGAGAATGGACAGTCTCTTCAACAAGGTGTTGGGAAAATTGAAGAGCTACAGCTACATGCAAAAGAATGAAACTGTACCACTATCTTACAACATTTATAAAAATCAGCTCAAACTGGGTTAAGAACTTGAATTTAAGACCTGAAACCATAAGACTTCTAGAAAACATAGGCAGTAAGCTCCTTGACGTTGGTCTTAGCAATGTTTTTTGGATCTGTCTCCAAAAGCAAGGGAAACAAAACCAAAAATAAACGATGAGACTATATCACACTAAAAAGTTTATGCACAGTGAAGGAAACCTTCAACAAAATGAAAGGCAACCTACTGAATGGGAAAAGATATTTGCAAGTCACCTATCCAGTAAGAGGTTAATATCCAAAATGTATTTAAAAATTTATATAACTCAGTAACAAAAATCATCTGGTTAAAAAATGAGCAGAGGATCTGAATAGACTTTCCAAAGAAGACACACAGATGGCCAACATGCACAAGAGGTGATCAGCATCACTAATCATCAGGGAAATGCAAAAAAAAAAAAAAAACCCACATGCCAATCAGAATGTCTAATATGACTAAGACAAGAAATAACTAGTGTTGGTGAGAATGTGGCGAAAAGGGAACTCGTGTGCTCTGTTGTGGGGAGGAAAATTGGTACAGCCACTATGGAAAACAGTACAAAGTTTCCTCAAAAAATAAAAAATAGGACCACTATAAGATCGAGCGATTCTACTACTGGATACCTATTTGAAAAATCAAAAACTCTAATTTGAAAAGACATCTGCACCCTTTTGTTCACTGCAGCATTATTTTCAAAAGCCAAGATAAGGAAACAACCTGTGTCTACTGATAAATGAATGAATAAAGAAAATGTGGTGTATATCTACAATGGAATATTACCTAGCCATAAAAAAGAATGAAATCTTATCATTTGCAAAAACATAGATGGGTCTTCAGCGTATTTTGCTAAGCAAGATAAGTCAGACACAGAAAGACAAATACTGCATGATTTCTCTTACATGTGGAATCTACAAAACAAAACCAACAAAACCTTGTCACATGGATATAGAGAATAGATTGGTGGTTGCAGGGGTGGGGATGGTTTGTAGGAATGAACTGGGTGAGAGGGATTAAGAAATAAAACTTCCACTTATACAATAAATAAGTCATGGCTGGATAATATACAGCACGGGGAATGTAATCAATAATATTGTATTAATTTTGCAGGGTGATAGATGGTAAGTGGACTTATTGTGATGACTGCTTCACAGTGTATACAAATGTCAAGTGACTATGTTGTGTGCCTGATGCTAATATAATATGTCAATTACACCCAAAAAAGAAGGTGACATTGTCCTTCTTTATTTGAGAGAAATAACTTTGTGTTATTAATTAGTGCTAATAAAATGATATCAAGTATGTGTATATTCTAGTACTTTACTAGAGTGTCACTAGAGCACTAACTATGAGCACTTATGATGATCTCTTCTTTGTTTAAGGATCCTAATTATTTCTAGAGCTAATTATTTAATATACATTTTAAAATGTATTATCCCATATGGTTGCATTTTATTTTATCTCCCTGAACACTCAAACTGCAACTAAAAAGAAAACCTTAATTCGACAAGTGTCTTGATGATTTTTCAACTTAACTCCCAATTTCCCTTTAACTGATATAAAATTTAATAATTCTGAAAAAAATCCAGAGTGAATCAATTCTCCTTTGATATTTAAAATGACATTTGAAATAAAGGAAAGAAACAATAAATGCCGTCTCAATAAGCTATAAATCCAAAGTTGTTTACATTTAAACATTTCAGTTCCACAAGCCTTGAAGTTTTCCTACAATGAGTTAAAAAAACAAACAAAAATTCTTGGTTTCAGAAGTGTCATTACTTTAATGCTGGTAAAAATAGAGTAGTCTTAAATGCTAGCCTTTCCCCCTAGCTTCCTTCCCCTTGCTCTGATGCTCTCTAGTCTCCTTCCCTTATTAATCTACATATTCTTACATATCATTTGTAAGAGTTATTGAAAAAGAGCTTCACCTTGCTTACTTGCCCATTTTGATAAGGAGGCTTTATCTTATTTCCATGAAGACTAGCATAATCAAGATTCAACCTTTGAAAAAAGCAACAATTTCTACCTATTAAAATCAGTGAATGGGGTTAAGCTTCAGTAAGAGCATATTATTTATTTTTAATTGCCAATAATTTTTTCTATTGCTTATTAAACAGCTCTTCTGATGTCTTATATTCTTTTATCCTGTAAAGCGGATATAGTTTGTAAGATGGGGGAAATTTGAGAGTGAATTAAAACATTTCTTTATACTCAATGGAAAAAGACTATATAAATCCTATGTATTAAATAAAGACCTGGGTCATAAAAGTTAATATACATTATTTACTGGTGTTTAGGAAATATCAGGGTTAGGTGTCAAAATTATTTTAAAATATTATAAAAAGTTTCCAAGTGAATAGGGATTAATTTTAAGTCTCCTTAACAAATCTTACTTGAAATGGGTAGACTAATTATTTTGGAGTATGCCATTGACTGCCATTAGGGCATAATGATGCTTTGCTTAGCAATTAGCCCCCCAAGAAGAAAGCAAGTCCTAGTTTGAAAAATTAGCACCGAATATATGAACATAGAATCTACCAGAGCTAAAGATAATTGATTAAACAATTTTCTATACCTAGATCATTTATATTCCCATCTTTTTTTTAAATTCATGAGAGAAAGTGAGCTTTAGAACTCACAAATACATGATAAATGATCTTTTTTATGGAATGACCTATATTCTTTTTTTAAAAGATTTTTAAAAAAATTTATTTGACAGAGAGATCACAAGTAGGCAGAGAGGCAGGCAGAGAGAGTGGGGGAAGCAGGCTCCCTGCTGAGCAGAGAGCCCGATGCCAGACTCGATCCCAGGACCCTGGGATCATGACCTGAGCTGAAGGCAGAGGCCCAACCCACTGAGCCGCCCAGGTGCCCCTGGAATGACCTATATTCTTGTATGGCTTTATCTTCATAACTAATCTCTACTTCTCTTGTGCTGATAATATGAGATGGAGAAAAGCCAAGGTATAGTTGCTTCAAGTCCTAACAGTACTCCATGCACCATTTCTCTCTACTTTAGATAATCTTTCTCTCTACTTTAGATAGATCTTTTTATAAATTACATCATGGATAAACTTATCAATATCCACCAGGAACTGAAGTGGAAGAAATAGTGTAACATCTCGTCTTTTGACCGGGTTTGGAATAGATTGCTTCTACCTTCAATAGAGATCAAGAAAAACAGACAACAAAAAACAAAAACTGGAAGGTATAAGCACACTGCTTTAACCAAGTCCTGAGTGCTCTGCACGCATCACCTTTAGAAAGCAATGGCACAGCCACAGTTGCAAAATCCAGCAAAGAAAACCAGGATTCCTCTCGTTTAGAGAGAACAAAGCAGAACCAGCTCAAGAGTAAACACACACACACACACACACACACACACACACACACACACACATAAGGGTATCCTCAAAAGAGAAAAGCAACCCAGGGTATGGTAAAGGCACTCAGTATCTCCAAGCAGTTGTCAAACTTTGGGCTCTGAAATTCAAACTGCACCTTGTAACACCTGGGTGCTATTCACAAAAGCAGTCTATCAGAAATATGACTGCACCTTCCTCTACTATTTTTCCTCATCTGTGCTGGGGGGCTGTGAGGATTTAAGACCAAAGATGAGGACAGCAGGACAGAGACCATCTCTGCCCCCAGGTGAAGGCAGAATGGCGAGAGAGACTTACCTGTTTTCTCTCAATGAATGCTGAAATGGAACTTGAGTGATAATAAATCCTCCCCTCTTGCAGAGTTGCCTCCTTGTTTCTATTAAGAGAAGTGACTCCGTCTCATCTCCCAGTTTCCTATGCCCTACAACCTTGGAAATGTAGCTGCCCTACTCACATGCTGCCTTAAAGACACAGTGACTGCTTCTCACCTCACTAACATTCTCTCTTCCCTTTCCTGGAGCTCATCAGTTCTTTTTAGAAAGTCTGTCAGGTCTGGACTAAGAGTGTTTTATTTCTCTACCCTCCAGGATCTCAGGACCCCTAGAAAGGATTTGGTTAAGTGCTGTCTCACTGACAGGGTGCTCCCACAGTCTTTCTGTCCTCTAAGCCCGACAAAAAGTACAGAGCACAGTGAGAGGGTAAGAAATGAACGGACGCTTTTGAAACCAAAGGCACTTGGCTGAAACTAGGCAACTCTCATTAGAGACTGGTCTGGGGCGTGTGTGTGTACGCGCGTGCATGGGTGCACCGCACCCCTTTGCTCCCCTGAGGACAGGATCATTCTCCATTCTCAGTTCAGCTTGGATCTTTTGCTGCTTCCGTGTTCTTGGTTTTGAATAGTTACTCTGATGCACCGCCATGCGTGAAATGGATGATTTGCAAGCTTCTCTGTCCCACGCAATTCCGTGGATAATCAGATATCCAGATTCTGCACGGGCAAGAGAACCGTTCATTTATAGAAAGTGATCACTTCTGTCACCAAAGGAGCTAATAACATTTGTCAACTGGGAGGTGGGAACCTGGCGCTTGAGCTCTGGCCTTGGTGCTGAATCCAAAACCAGCTGCTTGAACCATCTCCGTGGACTCTGGACAACTTTGGGAGGTTTGAGTGGGTGCTGGCCAGTTCTAGAAGCCCCCTTTCAAGTCGCGGGCAGGAACTTGGGCACAGCCCATACCCTGGGACCCTCCACAGAATACCTGGCTGGCTTATTTCTTCCCCTGAAGCTGGGAAAGTTTTGTCCAATGTTTTTTGTTGTAATTGGAGCTGTCTTCTCCCCTCCCACCTGGGTCGCCATGGAGACTCAGCTCTTTCTTTCTCCAGGCAAAATGGACGAAGCTTAGTTAGCTATGCCCTGACTATACAGCAAGCCCCTTTTTCTTTCTAATCAGCTCCTGGGTATCCCACTCCTCTGTTTTTCAGCAAAAGAAATGTAGCAGGGTGAGAAGCTAGTAGGGATGTGATATTACAACCTATATGGTGGGGGCTCCCCAGAACCATCAGACTTTGGATAAAAGCAAGCAGGAGACACTCTAAACATATAATGAATTTCCAACTCCTAAACACAGGAGTTCCCCCCCCCCCTTTTCTCTCTCTTCCTTTTTTGGGAGTGGAGGCGGGATTCTTTGGAAAATTCTGGTATTTTGTTTCTCCATCAACCTCACCCCATATCTGTGGCTGTTTCTATTACCATGTTTCCTCCTTAAGCGTCTCTCCATATTGAGGTTGGTACAAGAGATATACCTGTGGATTGACCCAAGCTTTTATTGGGTTTGGGGAATACTAATGTTATTTCTGTTAAAAAACTAATTCAAGCTTAATGTCTTCCTGCAAATGAAAATATACCCAGGAGGAAGCAAGTCAGGGGATTAGTCTAACCCCCTAAATGCCATAAACATCTCATTTTATCTGAAGGTTTCTTTTCCCTTCCAGTTACAAAACAATTCAGTTTACTTCTAGGGAGAGCTTCCTATTCACCGTTTGTAGCCATCATATCACATTCTTGGTGACTGATAGACAACAGTTAGAAGTTATTGTTTCCCATTTTCTGCCGGTTTCTCCCCACCCCTCACTTTTCCTTTTCCTCCTTCTCATGTTCTCTGTCTCCGTCTCTGTCTCTCTCCTCTATGCAAAGAAAAAGGATACAGCTTTCCATAAAGACAATGGGCTTTTCCCAACTGTAAACGACTACACCGCAAGCCGCCCCTACCAGTTAATCTTGCATTTCCTCTTTGCCAACGTATGTTGAAATGATGTCTGCAACGACTGCCTGGGTTCCTCTGAGCCCGGGGCATGCAGACCCCCTCCGCTCCCCGCCCCCCTTGCGAGTTTTCAGTTGCTAATGAAAAAAAAACCCTATGAAACAGATTTCCCTTCCGTTATGTAATCGGCTTCTCGCTCGCCTTTCCCTTGACTTGGGCATCATGTTTCTCATCAGCGTGGAGCATGCAGCGACGGAGACTGGGGAGGGGGAGGTGGAGACCCGAGGGCACGGAACGTTTTGCCCAGATTGATGCCAGCTTCTCGCCTTCGAGCAACTCGGCGCACCGCTTACCTTGCTGCGGACAGGGTGGTTTCACTCAATCATGATCTCCTCTCTTGGAACGGAGCAAGATTTGATAATTGACTACACGATGGATGGTGAAGGGAAAAAATAAAAAAAGAAAAGGAAAGACAAGCTGGAATCAGATGGTCAAATTTCACATCAGCCCCGGGAGGCTGTTAGGAGTCTCCATTCTCCTGGCGGTGCACCCAGCTCTGGGTCTGGCTTCCCGGTTCCCGCGGATCCCCACCCCTCCACCCGCCCAGCCTCTCCGGCCAGGTGCGGCCGTCTGCAAACTGGCTCCCTCTGGCCGCGAGCGGAGAGGAGGGCTGGGCGCGGGGTCACAGGAGGGGCGGAGGGGTGTGCGCCGGACAGGGACGCGGGCGGCAGACCGGTGGAGGGAAGGGGGAAAAGGCAAGAGTGGCGGAAAAAAAAAAAAATTCCCGGCTGGGAGAAAAGTGATGGGCCACGCAGAGAGACGTCATGAAAGCCGCAGATTCAATGAATGCTCCTCAATTCCAGCGGACGGGCTGAGCCCCGCTGGCCGCGCACGAACCCGCGCGGCTCCGCGGATAAAAGCGAGCGCAGCGCCGCGTGCTGGAGGAAAGCGGCCACACAGCGTGCTCCGGGGAGGCAGGGGGCAGGGCCGCGGAGGGGAGGAGCGCGAGGTCAGGAGACGCCCACCCGCCGCCCGCACTCCTGCCCGGGTTGGGGCGGAGGTGGGGGTCGCTGCACCGGCCCCTTCCCAAAGCCGAGCCGGTGCGGAGGCGGCCGAACCAAACCCCACCCCTCCCACATGAAGCTGGAGACGTGGGGGCGCTCCACGCTGGGGGACTTTTGGGTTAGCCTCCGTTCCCACCTTTCCTCCTCTGCCACTAAGTAAGTTATTCCCGGAGCAGCAAAGGGCCGAAGCTCTGGGGTCACCTTTTGTCCGCCGCGTGGAGGGGCTCCACCTTCCAGGTTTTGTGAAAGCACCAGAAAGAGGGTCTTGCCTCTGTCTCCCCTGGGCTGAAATCCCCGAGTCAGCCTGGACTCAGGAGCTGGAGCGCGCAGTGTGCGCGGGGCCAGGAGGGGGCGCCACGAGCCCTGGGGCGCGGTGGCGGGTGCGGGGCCGCGCCCCGCGGGGTGTCAGTATCCGCTGGATCCCGAGGAAGCCCAGCGCGCAGCTTCCTTCCGTCGGTGCTGTGCACAGCAGCTGGGGTCGCCGCCGCGGCTCCATCCCACCCACCCCGGTGTTTCTTGGGGGCTCTGGAAACAAAGAAAGGGACCCTGACCTTTTTCATGCATAACCCAGCTTGCCTTTCAAGTCGATTTTGTCAGGATTTGGATAATTGCCTACTCGATCCTGTCCTTTGATTTTTAACTTGCTTTGTATTGTTATTCCAGAGATCAGCTCACATAGCTCCTCTCTGCACACCCGCTTCTTCTTATGGTCACCACAAACAGTATCTCCATGTTTCCACAGCTTTTCCACAACTTGCTTCTATGTCTGTAAGCTCCACTCTTTTATGCCATCTTTTCCCTGAGGATAAATCTATTGACAACTAAACTTTAAGAGCAACGAGTACCACTGACTAGTAATATTGTAACAACAGTTTCGTATCTGGCTCTTCCTTTGCCACTCTGTAAAGTGATTTTCCTCTCATAAGACACAGAATTCCTATCTCCAAGATGACCCTATTTCAGAGAAAGGGTTGGTGGAGACCTCTTATTTCCAAGATCATTGTATTCTACATTTATGTACAGCAATTCAGGCCTTCAAGAGTGCTGTCTGCTTTCTAAAAATGACTTCGGTGTGGAGAGGTATTTGCCTTAATTTGCATCGACGGCTGTACACAAATCAGCCATGCCAACCGGGCACACAGCCTGTGAGCCCGTATTTGTTGCTGATTTTCCCTGAGAGGTTGTGATCTCACTTGCTCTTACTTCCTTATTAGGATGTGTAATAGGTGATTTTTATGCTCCATAGTGCTTGCCAGATCTAGTCATTGTCTTAGAGCTAAAGATAAACAAAGAACAAGTGGGACTCCACAGTCCCTGAGGAATCCCCAAGCAAGTATGAAAGAAGCAGGATTTCGGTGGAAACAGCCCTCCAGGATTAAAGGAACAACTCACACTGACTCTAGTTGCCTAAATAGCATTCTCTTTATCCGTGAAGATGCTCTGGATATGCCTGCTAATTTTGACTAGATACATTTCTACCAATAGAAGGATATTTCAAGATTTATTTCGTACAAGACCTCAGACTAGGTAGGTAAGTCCAGAGAGAGTAATAACCCCTTTTTCTCCCCTAATTTGAAACTGGCTAGAGTGCTGTGGGTTGCACATGGGCAAGAGCTTGTGTTGAATGTGGCAGATCATACTAGCACGGCACGGGGTGGGGGTGGGGGTTTGACCAAAGCCAGAGACAAGAGCGATAGGTTTAACTGAATTCATTTATTCCTGAGAGGTCTCAGGCAGTGGCTGTCACTGGTGTTAACTGAGAGGAGTCTCGGTGGCATCTGGAAATCAGGCAAGCTGTCCTTCCCAGCCACATGTTGCAGCTTCTCTGAGCTTCCAAGAGCCCTCTCTGTCAGGCTATGCTGTGTTCACCATGTTTGGAATCTCACTTAAAAGTCTATTTTATGATTTCCGATGAAGCCAAGACCTCAGGGTGGGGGAGTTTTGGGTGGGTACCAAGGGGGGCTTCTAAGCCTTAGCTTTTCCCGCCTCTAGGTAGGTCAGTACTCCAAAGCTGACCAAGATGGTGGGCTCTAGGATTGATCGATTCTTTGATATGGACGAGGTTGGAGTCTCCCCCACACATCAGACTGTAACGGACGGAGGCTAGCAGAAATGACAAACTGAAATATCCCAACTGGGTGTCATGTGCTGTGTATAATCTTGTTTTTCTTCACTATTGATTGTGGCAATTTACAACCCAGTCTAGCTCCCTCACCCATGTGTAGATCTGGTCCAGCTTTAGGCAGGCTGACGCCTGTCAGCCTGGGTGCTGGGTGGTGGTTTCTGGTCTCTGTCTTGTCTTGCTTTGTCTTAAGTCTGTTGCTTGTTGGATATGGAAGCCTTTAGCCTGCTGCAGGCGGTGGTTCCTCTTCATCTCATTTCCCCACCCACCTCTCTCCCCACCCACAACCCAACACTAAAAGCATCTTTAAAGTGCAGAGAAAGGGGGCACCTGGGTGGCTCAGTGGGTTAAGCCTCTGCCTTCGGCTCAGGTCATGATCCCAGGGTTTTGGGATCGAGTCCCGAACCGGGCTCTCTGCTCAGCGGGGAGCCTGCTTCCCCCTCTCTCTGCCTGCCTCTCTGCCTACTTGTGATCTCTGTCTGTCAAATAAATAAATAAATAAATAAATCTTTAAAGTGCAGAGAAAGGAATATAATTTCTAAGTAGTTTATTTTAACTATAAAGGAACATTTGATTTAAAGAGTATCAAGAAAGAAATTTAAGAATTATTCTGTTCTACAGCTGGGCTGCCAATGGACTAGATTGATCCCATCCATGTTTCTTATTGAGGGGATATCCAGAAAGAGTTATTGTCTTTCCTTCTTGGATTTTGATGGTAAATTTTGAGAAACATTCTTTTTGTTGTTGTTTTTTGTTTTGTTTTCTTTAGAAATACATTCTTTTTGTTGTTGTTATTGTTCAAGTTTTAATTTAAATTCTAGTTTGGTAACATGTGGCATAATATTGATTTTGGGAGTAGGACTTAGTGATTCATTACTTACATATAACACCCAGTTATATGTAACATCACAAGTACCCTCCCCAGCACCCAGCACCCATTTAGTCCATCCCCCACACACCTACCCTCCAGCAACCCTCCATTTGTGGAGACACATTCTCTTTTTTAAAAGATTATTCATTTATTTATTTGATCAAGAGAGAGCAGGGGCAAGGAGCAGAGGGAGAGGGACAGAAACTCTGCAGAGCATGGAGCCTGTCATAGGACTTGATCCCATGACACGAGCTGAAATCAAGAGTCAGATGCTCAACGAGCTGAGCCACCCAGACACTCCTGTGGAGATACATGTTTGTTAAATATATCCAGGTGTAAGAAATTAAGTGCTTTTGCTAAGAAGGGAGTTTCATATGGCTTTAATTCTTTTTTTTTTTTTAAGATTTTATTTATTTATTTGACAGAGCAAGCGAGCACAGGCAGAGAGTGGCAGGCAGAGGCAGAGGGAGAAGCAGGCCCCCTGCCGAGCAAGGAGCCCGATGTGGGACTCGATCCCAGGACACTGGGATCATGACCTGAGCCGAAGGCAGCTGCTTAACCAACTGAGCCACCCAGGCGTCCCATATGGCTTTAATTCTGAGGGATTTTAGTGCTGATCTTTAGCACTTTCATCCTCCAATTATTCAATTATTACTTCTCTTTCTTTGATAGACTTTCATCTCCTACACGTTTCCTAGAGTTACTTTCCTTCCTTACTTTGGAATTCCATTCACTATCCCTACTAATCCTAAATTATAAGTGCTTATAAGCATTTCAAAATTATGCATTTTTGTTTTTGTTCTGTGGCTTGATAAATGAGTCCAATCTAAAGGCTCATTTGATAAATTCTTTCTTATAGAATGTTTTATTAGTTCATCATTTAGTAGGTATCATGCCTTTTAATCACAGTGTCCCCCCAAGGAATTCATTAAAATACAATTTAAGAAAGTCATTATAGCCTCAAATATTTCAAAAGACCACAGGAGGTGATGACTACAAACAATTGCATAAATTAGTCTTCCTGTACCTCTTACTGGAAATAATTTGAATTAACATGAAATCTGGGCAACATAAACATTGCGGGCCAAAATAAAGGACTTACACTTGTAAGATGCTCTTTCTGTAGTTAACCATGTGCTAAAATGCCCAGATTCTTGGTTTTAGGTTTTTGTTTTTATTTTAACTGATACTCTTGGCAAAGAGGCTATGAGTTGGAGAAAATGAAATAAAGTTCCTTCTTTTCTATGCTACTGCAACTGTGTGTCATCTCCTGCAGTCGCACTGGACACCAGGCAGACCTGGGCCTTGTTTGTTCTCCATAGAGGTTGGGTTCCAGCCTGGCTTCCACAAGCTTCCATGGCTCTCCCAACAGGGCCTTCCCAGCCTTTTTCCCTGGAGATACCTTCCAGAGTCCTGTTCTAAATTCCAGATCAGCTTTGGTGGTCTTAAGCAAGATTTACATATTTAAGGGCTCTTGATCCCCCAGTGTTCATGCCCAGGGATGGTGTAGCCAGCGGATTCCTGCTTTATCATCTCATCTTTAAAATGGTGTTTGCAATTGCTGGGTCATAAGGTAGCTCTATTTTCAATTTTTTGAGGAACCTCCATGCTGTTTTCCAGAGTGGTTGCACCAGCTTGCATTCCCACCAACAGTGTAGGAGGGTTCCCCTTTCTCCGCATCCTCGCCAGCATCTGTCATTTCCTGACTTGTTCATTTTAGCCATTCTGACTGGTGTGAGGTGGTATCTCATTGTGGTTTTGATTTGTATTTCCCTGATGCCCAGTGATATGGAGCACTTTTTCATGTGTCTGTTGGCCATCTGGATGTCTTCTTTGCAGAAATGTCTGTTCATGTCCTCTGCCCATTTCTTGATTGGATTATTTGTTCTTTGGGTGTTGAGTTTGCTAAGCTCTTTGTAGATTTTAGATACTAGCCCTTTATCTGATATGTCATTTGCAAATATCTTTTCCCACTCTGTCAGTTGGAGAAAGACAACTACCACATGATCTCCCTGATATGAGGAAGTGGAGATGCAACGGGGGTGGGAGTTAAGGTGGTAGGAAAAGTAAAAATGAAAGAAGATGGGATCGGGAGGGAGAAAAACCAAAAGAGACTCTTAATGTCATAAAACAAACTGAGGGGGGTGGGGGGAAGAGGGGTTGGGTGAGGGTGGTGGGGTTACATCATATGTTTAAATAAAGCTTAAATAAAGTAAAAACAAACAAACAAACAAACAAAAAAACATTGAATTAAAAAAAATGGTGTTTGCAAATGGGTTCTTTGGGAAGCAGACTCTGAAATGGACTTTAGCGTGCTGGATATTTTTAGGGATGTTTCTCAGAATGTTATGTCCATGAGATCAACACCTATGGAAGAGAAGGGAAGGAAGAAAGGGTGAGAAACAGGGCTGATCTCAGTCTTGGGACATCCCACGGAGAGTTCCAAAGATAAAATAAGCCATTAGAATTGTCCTGTATTAAGCCAAGATAGCCCCGACCTGACTGGTCCCTGGATATGAGCTATCTGGGAAGGGCACGACTGGGCAAGGAAGATTTAGATAGTGTGCATCTGGTGGCTAAAAACTGTCTGCTTATAGCGTTCTAGCAGTTAGGTCAGTAAGCCCTCTCTTGAAGGAAGATCTTAGTGACGCATCTCCCCATTTACCAAAAATGGGGATGAGAGCATTACCTATTGCATGGCGTTCCTGTGACTATTATATGACATATTATATAACATAATCCATTTAAAAAGTGGAGCCCACAGTCTGGCATATAGTAGCTGCTTAATAAATGTGAGCTATTTATTAATGGATGATGCTTGTTATTTTTATGATTAAACAAACTCAGGATTTGTTTTCATGTACCTCCAGATTTGTATCCATACAGCTTCAAGTCCCTTTCCAAGTACCAGAAAAATATCCAGAATACTTCTTATGGTCTCTGATTAGCTAACGAGTTCAATCCCTGAATCAATTACCGTGCCTGGGAGGATATTACGCTAGATGTTTTCCGTTCACACCTAGCATCTATTTCTACCCATTTCTGGTACCCTGATTTGGGAATAGGGCACATTATTTCATGTTCAAAGAGGAATTTAATATCAGACTGGAAATGAGACATTTCCTAGAATAGGAGGACAGGAAGGCTCTGGCATCAACAGCTTTTCCTTTAGTCTGAAAGGGAAGAGGTCTAGAGAGAAGTAAATGCTCAGTATATGTAATACATGTAAGTCTCTAATAATACAATGTATATAATTCTCTAATTACACAAGGAAGTTAGTTTCTCACTTTGTGGGAAACAGTGGTAAGAATCATCTTTTTGTAGTCTCATAGGAGACTCTGGTAACCACAGATGGTGGTTTGCTTCTCTTTGCTATGTAATTCTCAAAAGTCAGTGATTTATTTAGGTAGTTCTTTCCTCCTATTTTCTGTTTCTTTGGAACCAAAGTGGGAGAAATGGAATATAGAATCAGTAAAAATTCCGAAGTCCACAAGGAAGACAAACATCCCAGCCTGGAGGGTACAGTGATGCTGCAGTTTAGCATGAGATCCATGAAATTGATTGCTGGTGGCAAACAACAGACCTCATTTGCAACTTCAAGTCCCCGAGCTGTAGTCACACACACTACTTGTACTCATCTGCTGACTCAAGACCCACCAAGCAGCAGGAAGGAGAACATTGGTATATAAGACAATATAAAACCATAGACTACAGAATTTTGAAGTTCCCTCAGAGATTTTTTGGTCCCTTTTCAATTCCATGAGCCTTTCTCTGACCCCAGTTAAAGGTAGACTACCTCTACCATCCTTAACACTATGATTCACTTCCATTTTCCAGCTCTTAGATCTGCCTTTTCTTTCTTTTTTTTCTTTCTTTTAAGATTTTATTTATTTACTTGACAGAGAGATCACAAGTAGGCAGAGAGGCAGGCAGAGAGAGAGAGGAGGAAGCAGGCTCCCTGCTGAGCAGAGAGCCCAAGGCTGGGGGGGGGGGCATTGATCCCACAGGGTCTGAGCCTAAGGCAGATGCTTAACCCACTGAGACATGCAGGCACCCCGATCGGTAGACCAAGTCCAAGCCTTTAACACCTACTCTCAGATTTTTAGTTTGTTTCTTATCTTTGACCCTCCCAGAGTTATTTCCCCTCTTCTTAAAACTGTCGGTTCTCAAGTTTGAGCCTATTGACTTGTTCCTTCTGGTTTCTATCTTCTCATTCTGTCTCATGCATTAAATAGACTATTTATAGTACCATAAATATGACAGACATAAACTTGTTTCCCATAGAGTTATATGATCCTTTCCAAACAAATATAATTCAGGAAATAAATGTGATACAAGATAATAAGATAATGGGATAGATTCTTGTCCAAATGTTTCATGAGTAACACGATAATAATAAAGTCTTTTTAGAAATTTCAAGGATCTTGGGGGGAAATTACTTAATTTTTTAGGCCTTCTAAAACAGGAATAACTATAACACCTTGTATTAGTTATCTATTGCTGCATAACAAATAACTACAAACTTAGTAGCTTAAAAAATACCCATTTATTAGCTCTTAGTTCTATAGGTCCCAAGTTCAGCAGGGAATGGATGGGTTCCCTGTGTAGGATATCACAATGTGGAGATCAAGCTGTCAGCCAGGCTGAGTTCTAGTCTGGGAAGAAAAATCCACTTCCAAGCTTATTCTTGCTATTGGCAGAATTCACTGTCTTACAGTTTTAAAACTGAGGTCCCCATTTCCTTATTTGTTGTTAGCAGGTGACTCTCCTTTGCTCCTGGAGGCTGCTTACATTCCTTGTCATGTGATCCCTCCATCCTCAGGCCAAGAAAAGGACATAGGATTCTTTTCATGTTTTAATTCTCTGATGACTTCTGCTGCTATGAGCCAGAGAAAACTTTCTGCTTTTGAAAGACCCATGTGATGAGATCAAGCCCACCTAGATAAACTCTTTATTTTAAGATAAGTTGATTTGGGACCTTAATTATGCCTGAAACATTCCTTCACAACAGCACTTAGGATAATGTCTGACTGAATAAGGGTAGAAAGTATGTGTATACCAGGGGCTGAGAATCTTGGGGACTCTCTTAGAATTCTGCTTACCACATACCTGCCTCACAGTTTATTAGATGAGCTGATACACAGGTAACCAGTATATTAAAAACAAAGTTTTAATGGAAACACCAAGAGATACTCATGGTTTGTTGCTCTGCTGATTCATTTCATTGGCATGAAGCAGCAGCTGATCCTGCAATTAATTGAGCCACTTTTCCCTGCGTCTTCCTCCAGCTTCTCTGATTCCTGAGCTTCTGTGTTTCCAGATCTGTGATGAAGGATTTCTGCACAATACTCCTGTTACCAAGGGCAGAGACAAGAAGAACTGACATGAAGTTCAATTCATCCTTGTGGAGTTTCAGCCTGTGCTTGTGGGTTCCAGACTGTTTGTATCATATTATGTCACTGCTGTAGTTGCCACATCTCTAGCTTGTCCTCCAGCTAAGATCATAGTAGTGGCTGTATTTTTCTTTCACTATCTTGTCTTCCCCTTACTGTCAGCACATTGACAGGATGGACTTCATTACCTGGACAGGTAACTACAATAATTGTTGGTTAGAATGGGGGCCCTTGGTGGTACTATCATGGTTAAGTTGTCATGGTTTTCCAGGACAAGGGAAATATAAGAATTGAGCAAGGGAATAATAAGAGGTACCCCAGTACGTTCCTGAGTTCAAAGACAAACCTTCTTGCCCATGGTACTGGAATAACCACTCAACTTCTCTCTAGTAATCAGGATTGGTCACATGCTCCTTTTCCACATGCTGGTTTACTAGCATAAAAGGCCCAAAAGGCCAGGGTGTTATTTCAACTTCTAATGCATCAGAATTGCTACTTTGTTTTGTGGTGCCTTCTTCCCTTGGACACTAGGACCTCCAAACCAACAAGTCAAGGTAGTAGGATGAGAAGCAAACATAATTTGGTAAAATAGTGAGGGAACTACACCCCCCAACACCCCATTGGTTACCAGCTATGCATTCTGTGCATTCTAGCTATGGCACCGATAGCATGTGTATTTGTTGCCAGATTAGGGTATTTACTACATCCCATAAGAGAGAATCCCAGCCTCACAGTGACTGCTTCCCAGCTGGTACCATGACAGAGCTTTCAGAAGGCCATCCCACCTTTCCATCTAGGTGGCTACTTCCTGGTGATGGGTCACATGGTAAGACCAGGGAACTCTATTAGCATGAGTCCACTGTCACACTTAGTTTACCACAAATTTGACCCCTGCTCAATAGGACACTATGATATGGGTAAGGGTTAGAAATCGTTGAAGCCATGAGGCTTGATGGAAGAGTTCAGTGTCCTGCATCTGCTACAAATTGGCCTCCTGGTTCCACTAAGACTGGTTCTCTGCAGGGTATAGTGGCTTTGACTAAGACATAAATACCTTCACATTCTGTGCCCATTCATTGAGGCCCATGTATATACTTCTTCCTAGAACCCATTATTATCAATTTTCTAGTTCTGATGGCAAAATCAGGGCATATCTGTGACTCAGTCCATTTTTCCTTCCACATTATAAAGAACATTTAGAACACTACTCACATACCTGTCCATGGGGAGATGTCCCTTCACCACCATCTTTTTGGAATAGCTTCTGTCTGGTATAAACAAATCTGGCTCTTGAGTTTTCTTCCCTCATTAACTGATCATAAGAAATTCCTATTAAGCCATAAACATGTGTTGATGGATAAAAAGCAGAGCAGGAGAATCAATAAATGTCTGGCCAACTTCCTTTTGCAGTTTACTTGGAACTTCCATTCTGTTGCAACCCCAAGTCCTGTTTACCTGTGCTATTGTTATACTAATGGCCCCCAGTGGAACATGTCTCTGGGTGTCCAAGCTCTTGTGTTGTCTCCTGTCACACTGACTGCCCTTGGGCAAGTGTCTTGCATTAGTTAATGGGGTATCATCAAATATGATAAATGTTTGTGTGCTGGAGTTAATCCTCTTGGAACACTCTCCTGAGACTGCATGTGAGGAAACCATGTCCGGCCTCCCTGATCATGAAAGACCACAGTGAGAGAGACCTGAATTTCTCAGCTGTCTCCACTGAGCCCAGTCCCCAGCTGGCCCTTCAGCTTAAAAATGAAGGAAAAACCAGCATGAGAACCAACCATAGTAAATCGACAGAATCATAAAAAATATTAAACTACTGTGTTATTTTTGATTGAAGCCTCAGGTTCTGGGGTGACTGTTATTCAGTGATGGATAACTGAGAGAAAAATCTGTACCTAGTAGTGGGGGGCTTCTTTAATAAAAACCTAAAACATGAAGGATCGACTTTAGGGCCAGGCAGTGAGCACAGATTGGGAGGTAAGGAAACTGCCATTGGAGACGGGGAAGTGTGCAATTGAAGGCTTATAGTAGTAAGGCTGTTTGCAAAGCCATCACCAGAAGTAGCTTAAGAGATAGAAAATGTACCTGATCTCAAGAATCTTGCTAAGGAGATTTCCAAGTAGAATGCTGAAAATACCCATGGCTCCTTTCAGCTGTATATAATTTAGGGGAAATTCAGGAGACAGAATCTGCTGGTTGGAAAATAAAACAGTTTCTCATCTCTAGTCTTTCTTACCAGCAAATAAATCTCAAACTAAGGACTAGTCACAGGGCAGAGATCTAATGAAGGGTATGGCTGTAGGACTGAAAAAGGTAGGATGGTGCATAGTTGCTTCAGCTGGCAACACCTCAAGGGCATAATCCTCCAGCAGTTGTACATGAAGCTCAAAGTAGAGGGATCGGTCTTAAAAGAAATTATGGTTTTAGCTTGGAGTGTACAGTGAATCACAATTGCTCTATAGAAAGTTCATAATTTTTTATATATACACAGATTTTATTTATTTATTTATTTGTCAGAGAGAGAGAGAAAGAGAACAAGCACAAAGAGGGGGAGCAGCAGGCAGAGAAAGAAGCAGGCTTTCCCCTGAACAGGGACCCTGGTACAGGACTTGATCCCAGGACCCTGGGATTATGACCTGAGGTGAAAGCAGATGCTTATCCCACTCATAATGTTTTACAGGGTTTTGCCAACTTGAACTAAATGAGACAGAGTCAATTCAAAATAAAAAGAGACTCCAAATCCCCCAGCTTTCTATGGCAGGAAACAGGCTGAGAGAGCCATTCATGGGCAAACATGAGACATTTCATATGGAGGGAGGAAATGATCTCTGAGAGGACAAAGCTAAGACCTCTTGAGAAAGCCAAGAATGATGAAGAACTGCCAGGGAGCAGAACTGGATTTTAATCATGGAACATTTCTTGTATTTAGGAAGTCCTAACATGTCTCTGGATGTATTTCAGAATCACTGTGAACCAGTGACTGTTAGATGTCTATCTCCTTACTACTCTTCACCACTTCATACATATGGCTTCATGTGGAATTGCACATGGTCAATCTTCCACAGCCTCTCCATCTTACCTGCCAAACCAATGATTCTTGTAATTACATATGCAAAATATATTCATCCCTTCTAAGATTCCTAAAGTCTCACCCAATCATGTCATTAGGTGAAAGGCCAATGATCTATTTATCTGCATTAACTTCAGATATAGACAATCAAGTACGTCTGCAACTTGAGCTGGCATCACCCTGAACAGACCACTACTTGAGGTCTATCCTTGGGGGCCTAAGCATCCCCCCATCAGCCTATTTGGAGCCTGGAAGTTTGAGGAGCAATACTAGCATCTGGCTGATACTAAACCCCATGGTGAATGACTCAAGCTCAGGAAATACACTAATGGTAATAGAGTAGCATCAACTCTTTTGGCAACTTACTTGGGAAGATATCTCGTACTTTCCACTGGGCCCATTATATATATATATATACATGGTATATTGTTACACCAATGGCCCAAGTGAACCCTACCATGCCTTCATGTGCCCAGGTAAAACCAGTGGAAAGGCATAGCAATGTGTAGGTGGTAGAGTGCCATTTGCATTTTACAATGAAATGCTGCTATGAACATCAGGTTTTGGATGGTCCAGTGGATCAGATAACACTCAGTGAGGGATGGCTTGAGTTGCATTGTCACTTGGTGATCTATGGTGGACATTATGTCTTTACTAGAGCCCAAAATCAAGCAAAGAGTTGCTTGTCAAATGGAAAAATTCTGTTAGTAGAAGGGAGCATGGTTTGCTCCTACAGCCTAAGTGTATATGCTGTGACTCTCCTGTAGAAACTTTTCAGTCTACATGTACTTCCTTGTTTGATGCTTGTAGCCACACTGTGGAGTCCTTCCTCAAAGAGCCTGACTTCCACCTCTCCATCAAGGGGCTCCAGGTCTACAGTTGACTTAGGTCTGGGAACTGGCAAGAGACTGTGAATCTCCACAAAGGTAACTTGAGTTAGGACTAGACCCACCCTCCAGAATGGAGTTTTGCTGATTTTATAAGCAGAGAAGTGACCTTAGGAAGAAGTACTGACTTCATTTCTAGGGATGCCATCACTGGTCAGATCCCTACAGGCCAAAACATTGACCACCACTAGGCTCCTGAGGCCTATAATGGAATGGGAGTTAAGGTTATGGCTTCCAAAGCATTATTATTTCAATGTAGGTTTAAGATTTATTTGATTTATATTGGCATTTTATTATTGATGTTTCCAGGAGCTCTGGTCTCAGTCAAAACAGAAGGAATCTTGGAATAACCAGTTCTTAATTATAAAATGAATAACTTGTAGGCAAAAATAAAAGAGTTACAAATATTAGGAGACACTAGGTAATTAATTCTATTGTAGTAATACTGGAAAAGTTGAGGTTTTGGGGGATGTCAGATTCACACAGCTACAAAAGCAGCTAGACCTTTGCTCTTGGCAGGTCAGTCTTTACAAGTGGCCTTGCTATTTGTTTGTTTCTTTATTTCTACATTTATTTGTTTTTGCTTTATTAGGCTTTATATCACATAATGGAGGGGGAAAGGATAAAGCTCTTGTTTCCTTTCTATAAGCACAGTTCTTGACTTAGAGGGGAACACTAAAGAGTATTCAAACTGTAATTATTGATGAATAAACTCAGGCAGATGGGAGTACCTTATAATAATGAAAATAATTTCGGAGCATATTTATTTGGAGGAAAGTGAGAAGGAAACTCTCCACCCTGCATTCTTTTATGTAACTATTTATAAGCCAAGTTAAATATGAAGTAAATAGCTAAAGAGTGAAGTGCCCAGTGGACTGAGGCTTGCATCATTAAATGACTTTCCCTCATCATTGGCTTGCAAATTTCCAGAAACTAGGACTAAGTCAAGCGTGTGTCTTGTTGCAATAACCCTACAGTTGAACCTCAGACTTCATGATGTCACTGTCACAGCGACAAAGAGTCTGTCCAACTCCTGGAGAAAGCATAAAATGATCGTTCTACTTTTTATTTCTCTTCTGATTTATGTCTTTTTTCTTTAGACACTGACTTCACAGCTAGAGGTGTATGATTTTATTTGAAACATTGTGAGCCATAAACCATTGGATTTACAGAAATGAGGAATTCTAGTTTATATTTCTTTTTCCTTGAAACGAAACAAATCATACACTGTTCTGTTACCTTTAATGACAAATTTCTTGGAACAGTAAAGAACTTAGAGCTATTAATCAGTCTACTGAAATATTCATGGTGTTTAGAGTGAAAAAATATACTTGGAGGATGTGTTCTTAAGCAGCTCTGTGTTCCAGGTAATTAAAAAAAAGCAAAACAGTTAAAAAACAAACAAACCACACAAATGTATCAGAAAGTTCCCCACCCCCTTAAGCCATTGACTACAATCCATTGGGCAATATTTTAAGGTGAAATTTAGGTGCTGTTATAATGTTATACTTTTAACTGAATTAATAGCACACCTTTTCCTTCTCTCCAGTTAGGACTATGGAGAACTAAGGTCCTTGGGAAAAAATAAGCCATTATTAAAAAGGTCCTTTTAAGGGGGTATTTTGTGTGCTAAGGGAACATCTGTATACCATGGATGTGGATCTGTTCTTACTCTGCAGAACCCCAGATGGAAATCACTTTCATGATTTCAGAGAAGGAAATCTTTCAGATTTCTAGATAATCGCCTTCCTCACTAGGTGTTAGTATTAGCCCTGAGGGTGTGTGTTTGCCTCAAAGAAAGGGCTGTGTGTTGAAGGGTGGGGTGGTATGGCTGTAATAGATAGATATCTGTGATAGAAGCAAGTATGCCTGCATTTTGAGCTGGCACCACCCTAAATCGATCCCTCTCTGAGGTCTATCTTTGGGGGGCCTAAGCATCCCCAGTCAGCTGATCTGGAGCTGGAAGTTTGAGGAGCGATGCTAGCATCTGGCTGATACTAAACCCCAGGGTGAATGACTCAAGCTCAGGAAATGCACTAATGCTAACAGAGGAATTGATGTTCTGCCTAGCTTTGTGTGTTAGGTGGTGAGTCTTTCTGGGTAGGGCTGATGTTCTTCACGAGGTAGGAAGAGATTCAAAAGGGAAACGTCTGGCAAGAATTTTTGGAGGGAGGCACTTTTCTGATGGCAAATGAACCGGTTGGGGCACACATATGATGTCACTATTGTGAGCAAACCATAAGTGCTTTCCCTGTGAATTTGAAAGAGTCTAATTTAGACCCTAACTTCCTCCTTTCCTCCCCATGTGTAGTATTTTCTTTTGTAAAATTTTCCCGCATTTCAATATTCCTATGTGCTCACACAGGCATCTCAGGCTTAGGCAGATGGAAGTGCCCTTTGATCATGAAAATGGTGGCCTGTGCTACCTCCTTTGACATCTGTGGAGGAGCAGGGGACAGTTACCAATCGCAGATCATTCTCCTGGTCTCAGGAGTGACCCTGCAGTGCTCAGGGACAGCTTTCAAATGGACAGCTCAAGAGGGTTTGAGACTTAACCTTCTGCATTCCAGCCCAGACATATGAAGACATAGGAAACAAAAGATCTCTTTTCTCTTTTCTAAAGGGTTGAGAGTGGGAAACAGATTGCCTGATGTCTGGGTTCTATCTAGCATAAGTGAATCGGCTGGCTATTATTGCAAAAGAAACTAATAGATGCTGATAAATGTACACATAGGTCAGAAAAAACTCAATTGGACAAATTTATAAACCTTTGTAAATAGGAGATGTGTTGCAACATCTATGTATATGTTCTTAATTAACAGTGGATAATTGTCATGTCAAATGAGCTAAGTTTGAGTGTGCATTTTTATTTATTTTTTTATTATTTATTTATTTATTTATTTTGAGTGTGGGTTTTTACTGTTGAGTTAGGTGGCAAGGCATTGTGGCTTTCTAAATATGGAATGACTATAGCTGTGCTAAAAGATACAACATATATCAATATCACCAGGCTAAGATTTTGATTAAGTAAAATGTTATCCCTTCTAAAGAGAACTTTATTTATTACTTTTATTTTATTTATTTATTTATTTCATTTATTACTTTTCTAAAGAAAGTATTGATAAATTTGAATTCATTAAAATTAAAATAGTTTCCCCTTGGAAAGTCTCTATTAACAAAATGAAAAGACAAGCCATAGGCTAGAAAAAGTTCTTGTAAAATATTTATATGCCACCTACCAATCCTGAGTGGTCTGCCTCTTCTTTGATTTCTCCTTGCCTTCCTTACAGGGGCCAGTTTGCAAACCAACAATTATACCAAGTAATATTTTGTGGTCACAACATAGGTTACAAATCAAGATAAGAAAGGGAGAGATCTGGGAAAGTCCCCCGCCAGGTGGAAATAATAAAATAAATGAATATGTAAATATAACAAAATTTGTAGGATGCAGCTAAAGTAGATCTCAGTGAGAAAACAGAAGTTTAGCAAAGAAGAAAACTCAAAATCAGAGCTTGAAGCTTCCACCTTAAAGATGCCAGAAAATCTGATTAGAAGAAAGAAAAAAACCAGAATGAAAGTAAATGAAATAGAAAGTGATTATGTGGCATCTCAGTGTGGTAGCCATCAGGGAGATTCAAATCAAAACCACATTGAGATATCACCTTACACCAGTTAGAATGGCCAAAATTAACAAGACAGTAAACAAGGTGTGTTGGAGAGGATGTGGAGAAAGGGAAACCCTCTTACACTGTTGGTGGGAATGCAAGTTGGTGCAGCCGCTTTGGAAAACAGTGTGGAGATTCCTTAAGAAATTAAAAATAGCGCTTCCCTATGACCCTGCAATTGCACTACTGGGTATTTACCCCAAAGATACAGATGTAGTGAAAAGAAGGGCCATCTGTACCTCAGTGTTCATAGCAGCAATGGCCATGGCCAAACTGTGGAAAGAACCAAGATGCCCTTCAACGGACGAATGGATAGGGAAGATGTGGTCCATATACACTATGGAGTACTATGCTTCCATCAGAAAGGATGAACACCCAACTTTTGTATCAACATGGACGGGACTGGAAGAGATTATGCTGAGTGAAATAAGTCAAGCAGAGAGAGTCAATTATCATGTGGTTTCACTTACTTGTGGAGCATAAGGAATAACACGGAGGATGTGGGGAGATGGAGAGGAGAAGGGAGTTGGGGGAAATTGGAGGGGGAGATGAACCATGAGAGACTATGGACTCTGAAAAACATTCTGAAGGTTTTGAAGGGACGGGGGGTGGGAGGTTTGGGGAGCCTGGTGGTGGGTATTCTGGAGGGCACGTATTGCATGGAGCACTGGTTGTGGTGCATAAACAATGACTACTGGAACATTCTGGAAATAAAGAAAAAAAAGATATGGCCCATTAAAAAAAAAAGAAAGTGAATATGTAGAGAAAACCAATACTATCTAAGCTAGTCTTTTTTATTAAAAAATGATTACTTAGAATAAGCAATTGATCAAGAAAAAGGAGAAAAGATACACATTATTGGTACTTGGATGAGGCAGAACACGACAGACCCTACAGACACCAAAAGAGGGATCAAAAAATATTATGAAGACTTTATGAAAGAGTATTAGGAAAAAGTTCATGTCAACAAATTTGGCCATCTATATGAATGAGATAAATTCCTTGAAAGTACATACACTGTCAAGGCAGCTCAAAGAAAACCAGAAAATTTGAATATTTCTGTATGAAGTAAACTAACGGAACTAGCAATTTAAAATATCCCCAGCAAAACAATCAGTGTGAGTTTGGTGGTGAGTTTTGTGAAACACTGAAGAAAGAAACAAAGTCAACCCTCTTTCAGAAAAGAGAGGAGTAAAGAATAATCCTGAGGTCATTTGTGAAGCCAACATTACTCTTATTCCAAAGCAAGACAGAGACCTCATAAGAAAAAAAAAAACAGAGATTAATATCCCTTATGAACATCGATGCAAAAATTCTTCAAATTGTAGCCAGTTTCATCCAATAACATGTAAAAATGTTATACATATGTTATATGAGAAACTGGGTTTTACCATACAAATGCAAGGTTGATTTAAAATCCCCAGGTCACTTAATAAATACACCATATGTGGTGGGCAAAGTAATGACTTCCCAAAGATGTCCATGTCTTAAATCCCCCAAACCTGTGGATAGGTTATGCTACATAGCAGAACGGTCATTGCAGATGTGATTTGGGTTAAACATCTTGATATGGAGAGATTATCCTGGATTATGTAGGTGATCCCAGTGAAACCGCAGGACCCTCATAAGTGACAGAGGAGAGCAGAGAGACATATGGCTACCGAGGATGAGGTCAGAGTGATTCTATGTGAGAAGAACTTGACCCACCTTTGCTGGCTTTTACAATGGAGGAATAGTGTCGTGAGCCAAGGAATGTGGGAAGTCCTAGGAGATGGAAAAGGCAGGAAGTTAGATCCACTCTTAGAACTTCCAGAAAAGAAGGCAGTCTTGCTGACACCTACATTTTAGTCCAGTGAGACACACTTCAGACTTCTGAACAGCATAACTAGAAGATAAGAAATTTGTGTTGCTTTAAGCCACCACAAGGTCATTAATTATAGCAGCATTATACCATATTTATGAAATGAAGATGAAAACCATATAATAATTTCCATATATGCAGAAAAAATTTTGATAAAATCCCACACACTTTTGTGGCAAAAACTCTTAGCAATAGGTATAGTAGGGAACTTCCAGAATTTGGTAAAAAGCATCTTCTGAAAGCCTACAGTTAGCATCATACTGAATGTGTTCTACCCAGGACTGGTAACAAGGCAAGGAGTCCATTTACTACTTCTCTTAAACCTTGTCCTGGACATGTCCTCACTAGTGCAATAGGGCAAAGCAAAGAAACAGAAGGCCGATGCACTGAAAAGGAAGTTAAGCTGTCTTATTTACACAAGGCATGATTTGACAAATTCAAAAACCTAAGGAAACTATAAAAAAACCTACTGGAACTATTATGTGAATTTAGCAAGGTTATAGGCTACCAGGACAGCATAGAGAAAGCAGCTGAATTTCTATATACTAACAACACGTGATTTAAACACAGAATAAAAAAAAAATTCCCTTGGCAATAGCATCAAAATCAAAATACTCTGTATTCAGCTTAGCAAAAGAAGTGCAAGATCAGTACACTGAAAACTACAAACTGCTGTTGGGGACATTTAAAAAGACCGAGGTAAATGAAAAGTCCTGTGCATTCATGGATTGGAAGACTCCATATTGTAAAGATGACAATTCTGCTCAAATTGACCATAGATTACATGCAATCTCAATGAAAATTCCAGCAACCATTTTCAGAAATGACGAGTTGACTCTAAAATTTATATGGAAAGGTAAAGTACCTGGAATAGAAAAAGTGGTTTTATAAAAAACAAAATCAGAAGAATTGTACTACTTCTTTTGGAACTTATTATAAAGCTTGTCAATCATGAAAGAACAATTATACAGATAAATGGAATAATAATGAGAAATCTAGAAATAGAGCCACACATACTGATTTTTGTCAAAGGGGGGCATGTCAGCAGGGATATATGAGTCTTTTCAATAAATAATGCTGGAATGACTGGATATCTGTATGAGGAGAAAAGTACTTTGATTGTTACCTCACACATACATAAAATTAATTCAGAATTTATTACAGACCTATGTAATGGGGTGCCTGGGTGGCTTGGTTGGTTAAACTCTTGATTTTGGCTCAGGTCATGATTTCAGGGTCAGAGTCATGGGATTGAGCCCTGCACTGGGCTGTATGTTCAGCACAGAGTCTGCTTGTCCCTCTCCCTTCCCTTGCTTGTTCTCTCTCTCAAAAATAAATAAATAAAATCTTTAAAAAAACCTCAAAACTTTAGACCTATACACTAAGACCAAAGCCTTTGGTGTTAGATATGTACTTTGCTATTTATTCCTTACTGACTTTTACTTTACGTACAATCCTAACAAACTTGCATATTTAGATTTCCAGCCCACAGCAAGTGAGAATGAATGGTTTGGGGAGATTATGTACTAATGGCAGAAATACCGTTGATAAAAAACCCCACAACACTGTACTTATTTACTGTACTATATTAAACAACCATGACTGTTCATTAAAAATTTAAATTATGCTCATTGTTCTTTTTTTAGAAAGATAGAAACCATGCTCTGTATTTTAGGATAATTTCCACTAAAATAGCTCATTTATTTAAATTAATTCTTGTGCTAGATGAGGAAGTTTTGATTCTCTGGAGATCACTCATATAAAAATAGAAGCTGATAATGCCAAATGACCAAGATATTAACATAGGACATGTGCCTCTCTTTCTCTTCTCCTGTGTAAACATTTTATTTTATTCATGCTATTCAATTTCTTTGCGTAACATGTATCTGTCTTTAGAGCCAAGACTCTGGGAAAATATTTTTTACAATAGCAGGTGTCTTTGGGTTTTCTGCAGAGAACTCGCTCAGACAGTATGTAGATTTTGAAACGAAATGGTTCATAGAAAATAGTAATGATTGTTCCTGCTTACAAAATTCCAACCAGAGCAGGGCTTTTGTTCAGGAGACAGAAGGGGAATTATAAATGCCAGGTGGAATAATTCAGTGTAGATGTGATTAGGCACTCACTCTATGCTCCAAGGTAACACTTGAGAGATAAATTGTAGTCAGTCTTAAGTACTCTGCATTACAAGCTGTAGGTTGGGTTGCCAGTTTGTTGAGAAAGGCAACAAAACATGCCTGTCCTACTGCAGAACAGTAACTTCAGTGGGACTATGAGAGGCTCAGTGCCCAGTGTTGAGCCAGACTCCTTTGTTGTGTACCAGGAGTTAGGCACACAGCAGCAAGGGCAAAAAAAGGTGAAGAGGCCCCTAGTGTAGGTTGGCTACATTTCTGTCAGGAACAAGATCCCTGGAATGGGTAAGAGGCCAACAAGACAGATAAAAATCCAGGACATGAATGCAGCTGGTGGGTTTTTAGATCCAATTCCGCTGCCAGGCTATGTGTAAGCATAGTGGGAAGCAAGTGGTCACCCGGCCAGCTCCTCTCCAGTCTTTGAGAACAGGTAATGCCTTCCTGCACATGTACAAATGATTCCAACAACCTAAGATGTGAGTGACGCAGGGTCCCATCAGACAGAGTATACACCATGATTATTGAGCTGGTCATCAAGTGTGGTCCACTCCTTGTGCAGGTGGTTTAAAATGTGGATCTTATAACCAGATCCATGCTCTACCGCTGTAGTTGGGTGACTCAGGCAAGTGCATTCATATCTCTGATCCCAGAACGCTCATGTTTAAAGTGTGGTTCACAACAGCACCTACTCATGGGGTTGCTATGTGAGATTAAAAGAGAATTTGTTAGTGCGTTCAAGCACTTAGCCCAATGTGTGGCACAGAATAAACGCTTGCTATGTGGTGGGAAATGTCTTTTTATGTGTGAGTCTAATTCTGGATTCTTTAGTCTTTTTTTTTTTTTTTGTCTTTACACCAATGCCACGTTGTTTTGGTTACTACTGGTTTATAATGTCTCGAGATTAGGTAGTGTTAGCCAACCTTATTCTTTTCTGATTCTTAGTCCAAGTTTTGTCTCTTCTAGGTTCCTTGCATTCCCATATGAATTTCAGGATTAGTTTGCCAATTACTGCAAAAAGGTTTTCTGGGATTGGGATTGGGGTTGCATTGAC
Source organism: Taxidea taxus jeffersonii (assembly GCA_003697995.1). NCBI lineage: Eukaryota > Metazoa > Chordata > Mammalia > Carnivora > Mustelidae > Taxidea > Taxidea taxus. The sequence goes on from ML103281.1 coordinate 71,969, forward strand.
TCTATAGGTCAATTGGGGAGAAATTTACATTTTAACAACATTGAATAAAATAGGTTTATCCCTCCCTTCATTTATGTCTTCAACATCAATCAGCAATGTTCTATAGTTTCCACCATAGAGGTTACTCAAATCTTTGTCATGTTTATCCTTAAGTATTTCTTACTGTTCATTGGTAACAGACAGAAGTGCAGTTGACTTTTGTATATTGTTCCATGTCCTGAAGACTTAGTGAATTTACTTACTAGCCCTCATAGCCTTTTTGTATGTTCCATAGGTTTTTCTGCATAAATAATTCTGTCACTTGTGAATAAACAATTATATTTCTTCCTTTACAGTCTACATGCCTCTTATTTCCTCTTGCCTGAACGCACTGGCCTGAACCTCTAGTCCAATGTCAAAAATGAATGTTGAGAGTGGAACCCTTGTCTCATTCCTGATCAGAAGTATAAAGCAACCTGACTTTCATTGTTAAGTGTAATGTTCACTATGGGGTTTTTGTACATGCCTTTATCAAGTGGAGGAAGTTTTCTTCTGTTCTTACGTGGCTGAGAGTTTTTATTAGGAAGAGATGTTGGAGTCTGTTTTCTGCATCTACTGAGATGGTCATATGGTTTTTCTTTTCTTTCTTTTTTTAAAGTTATTAATATGGTGAAATACATTGTTTTTTGGATGTTAAATCATTTTACATTCTTGGATAAATCCCACTTCATCTTGATGTATTACTCTTTTTATATATTCTTGAATTTGACTTGTTAAATTAAAAAAAAAAACTTCCCTGTTTATTTATCAGTGATACTGATCTATAGTTTTCTTTTCTTGTGTTTTTGCTGGTTTTAATATCATGGTAATATTGGCCTCCAAGAATGAGTTGGGAAGAGTTCCTTCCTCTTTGATTTTCTGGAAGAATTTATGTAGAATTAGTATTCTTTATTCCCTAAATGTTTGATAGGATTTACTAGTAAAGCCATGTGGGCCTGGAGCATTTTTCGGTAGGAAGTTTAAAACCTAAGGTCAATTTCTTTAGTAGATTCAAGGCCATTCAGGTGGATTCTGGTCCTTTAAATTGTTCCCTACAAGTGCCGGCATCTGGCCTCTGGCCCTGGGGAACTAGAAGATTCTAGTTCTTCCAGAGTAAGGAGTGTCCCTGGAGTGCGCACTTTCACCTATTTCCCCCTGGGTCTGAATCCCCAGATACTTTATTCAAGCCTTTTCTAAGATGTCGTAATACGAGCTCCCAGCATTGAGGTCGTTTCCTTGCAATCTGTGGTCTTGTTTATATGTGGTCCCGAGATCACTTCTGCTTGAGTCTCTGGGCCCTCTGATGGATCTACTGTTTTTACGCAAACTCTGATGTTTTCTGGGTCAGAAGATCCAGGGAGAAAACTGGAGCTCCATTATGTTAGAATCCACTGTCCTTGGGGAATCAAGAATCTTGATCAGTCCAAAAATCAAAGGAGGAAATGGTGGCTCGTATTCTTTTCTGGTTTACTTACTATGCAGAAGGGTGGCTGGTTTTGAGGGGAAAGTGAACAAATGAGTTTTCCTGGCTCTTTTGTTATCTTCATTGGCTGTGATTCTCCTTTTTAAGGGCTCCTCGTTGATTAACATGACAAGCCTCTGATGGTCCGTAAGTGATGGGGACATTGTAATTGCTTATCTTGTAATCTAGTGGTTCTCATCTCTAATGGCCATCAAGAATCATCTGAAAGGATCATCAAGATAGATTGCTGGGCCCGCTCCCAGAGTTTCTGATTTACTGGGTCCTGGGTAGGAGCCTCACAAGGGAGGGAAGAGAAGGCTGCAGAACGGTTATGTTCCTGGCACTGCAGGCTATCACAAGCAAGAACAACCTGTGGAACAAGAGCTTACATAGGTGAACCTGTGCAGGCTTCCTTCTGGGTAACCATGGTTACCACGGGCTCTCTCTGCCCTTTGCAGGATAGCATAAGGAGAAAAGCTTCAAGGCAGAGCAGTGAGCAAAAAGCCAGTGTGGAATAGCCTCCCCTGGCCACCCTACAGGAGGTTTGGGCTGGGGCTGGAGGGAGAGTCAGGGATGTGTCTTGAGATTGTGGATTAAGGTTGTGACGTGATGCTTCTGAAACTGCAGTTTCCTGTATTGATGCCCAGTCAGTGGCCTGGGTAAATGAAGGCAGTTGCTCATTCATTCACACTGCCCCCTCTGACCTTGTGGTAGGGGAGGAGATTCCAGCACTGGGGGTCGGTTGGACCCCTTCCTCCAGCACAGGGAACTCAGAGAACTGGCTTGAGCCATTAGCACTTGTTTTAGCCTGCTCTCTCTGGTCCTTGGTGGCACAGAGAACATGGAGCCCACTCCCCGAGGAGAGGCTAGGCAGGCACAGAGCCTTTAGGGCACCTTGCCTGGGTGAGGAGACAAGAGGGAGATTCTTGGGTCGGCAGCTGGAAGCCTTCACTGTGCAGGACCACACACAGGACCCCAAATGTTTTGCCTGGGCCATGATGCTAGGCTTGGCTGGGTCCCTTACCCAGGAAGATACCACCTGTTCCTGCTTTTATGACCTGGCTACCAATTTCCCATTTCCCCTGCCTAGGAGATACTGAAAAGGTATTTTTTCTAAAAGAACTTAATCTATATACTTAGCAGAATCCTCTTTACTCTGACAACAAAGGTCAATCTAGGCCACTGTACCAAATTACCAGGAGTTTAAAAAACTTTTCAATTCTTGGGGTGCATGGGTGGCTCAGTCACTTAAGTGCTTGCCTTCAGCTCAGGTCATGATCCCAGGGTCCTGGGATCGAGCCCCACATCGGTCTCCTTGCTCAGCAGGTAGCCTGCTTCCCCCTCCCCTCTGCCTACCTGCCACTTCCCCTGCTTGTACTCTGTCTCTCACTATCTCTGTGTGTGTGTCAAATAAATAAGTAAAATCTTTAAAAAAATTTTTTTCCAATTCTTTCTTAGTTCATCCAGAAAGCACTTAATGAGTATCTGTAGTATAGTTGGATACTGTGTTGGGGAATCAATAATAAAGGTCCATGACCTTGGGCAGCTCAATTAGCTCACAATCTAGCCAGAAAACTGGCCATGAATAAATGTTACTGTAGTTGGTAGGATCTATTCTAGAAGTTAAGTTCTGGGTTCCTGAGGATCATGGAGGAAATCTAACCCAACCAGGAAGTCTTCTTGGAGAAGGTGACCCTAGAGATTAGCCTGAAAATATCAATAAGATTAGCTAGTCCACAATGGGGACAAACATTCCAGGAAGAGGGAAAAGCATAAACAAAGCCATAAAAGCAAGAAACAATTGTGTGGGTGGTGTGTACATGCGTGCATACATATTGGTGTGTACATGCATGCGTGCATTTGTGTGTGTGCCCGTGTAAGTACATGGGTGTGCATGTGTGTTTGTGTGCATTTAAGTGTGTGCGAGTGTGTTTACACATGTGAATATGCATGAATGCATGTAAGCTCACACATGGTTCTGTGGGGGATCTGTCAAAGAAGGGGTGAGGATAAAGAGTATGAGTAATTCCATATTTCTGAAAGAAAAGCACAAGGAGTGGTAGGAACATAAAGTTGGAAGCAGGTCGTGAATGGCCTCAAACAACACATCAAGGAGACTGGCTTTGGGTTATTCTTCCAGAGATTCTCTCAATGATAACCGGGGAATGAAGCCTGTAATGGGAACAGGTCAGGGCAGGTAGCCAGAAAGCACTGGCTTCTCCAGGGTAGAGCCTGAGACAGGGATTCAGGAGCTGTGGTATGTAGGGGCTGTGCTCTTGGGAGAGGGAGGCAGGACAGGGCTGAGGGAGATGTTAAGCAAGGCTCTGGCCTCAGCTTTACATCGGCTTCAGCCTCATTCTGGTGGGGTGACAGTTGGTGACAGATTTGCACCACAGAATCAGCCCCTCCTCCTGGAAAGGAGGCAGCTCCTCATCCTGCTGTCAGCCAATCATGGGCTGCAGGCTGGGGAGAGGAGAGTGACCAGTGCCAGTCCTCCAGAGAAGAGGAGCTGTGCACACTTACTGTCCCATGCCTGAGGGAGGGATGCATCACTGTGTGACAGCGATCTGGGCAGGGCACCACTAACTACTACTGGTAATATGTTTATACATTCTCTGAGACGTTCTAGAATTTAGGGGCTGCTTTACTTTGACAATGGTTGCTTTAACTAAAAAACCTTGCTTCTTTAGTATTTTCTGGAAGATAACACTCTTGATAACTGTATTATTGATCTTTGCAGAACATTCCTTAGCTCCATACTGGATTTCTGAATTCTAAGATTACCGATTTTTGCCATTGGTTTTATAAAAAAAAAATCACTTCTGTAACATTCTATATAGAACACAATTTTTTTTTTTTACCAAAGCCTTAAAAAATAAGATGAGTTTAAATTATTAGAACTTTTATCCGAGAAGCCAACAACATACTCGTAGTGATTCTTCTGTCTGATATTGGCATAGAGCTTTGATGTTTGCTTTCCCATCCCTATCCTATGAGGGTGAGAATAGTGGTGAGAGGGCCAACCATTAAACCAAAGTTTGGCTACTGTTAAAGAGAAATTATTCTGACACTTGTTAAAATGGTAGAGGTTTTATTCAAGACTGTGACATCAGGGAGAGAGACTGAAACCAATTCCAAATACAGCAAAGACATTTGGGATGTATGACCCATGGAGAGAGTGACATGGGTCAGTGGATGGAAAACTGCTCAGGGAGAGAGATTCTTGCTAAAGGCAGACCTAGAATTTAGAATGGGGGGATGGGGAGTTTGATCAGATATCAAGGGTAGAGGATTCACTAAACTGATGTAGCAGGTATAGGAATTGTGTTTTTAATTTTCATGTACCTCATGATGTTTTGACATCTCTCAGGGATTTTATAGTCCTTGGGAGAGACCCACCTCTCAGGCCCAGCTAACTGTTGGGGGTGGTGGGCATGTTGCATGGAACATACCTTTCATGCCCTCCTCACCTTACCCAACTGTCACACAGCCAGCCAATATTGCTCTGCTCTAAATCAGACCAAAGGCGGGTACCTGACAGCCAGAGCCCACCCTCTATCCCAAATCCTATCCCAGTTATTCGAACTAACCAATCCTAAAGTGTTTACTCGACTCTGCCTTGTCTTCCCTGCAGAGACCTGAGAAAGCTTAAGTCTTCCCCTCATTCCTGCTACTGTTTCCTGACGCCGACCTGGTGGCCCTCCTGTGGCCCAACATGTGAGCCAAGCCTCTTGTTCGGGAACTGTGGATAACATTCAGCTTTTTTTCTATGGCACAGACCTCTCCCTGTCATATTCAACACCTTTATAAATTAAGACCTGGGCACAGGACTACAGGATTCTTTGTTAAAACTGGGCTCAGGAAGGATGGGTCTAGTTGCAAAGAGAGCTCAGGGGAGCCTGACTAATGTTTTGTCAGGGACAGTATCTTTGTAACCACAATACCCCACTGCAACAATCCCCAAGGATGCGTTCCTAAGGCTTGAAGCTTTAAAGCAATGGGGCTAATAATTAATAATCATGAAGTGAGTTGGCCTTGAAACCCTGGAAGCATATTATAAGGCAGACAAAACCTAAAGGAGTAGCAGCTCTGACCCAGATCACTTTGATGGACAGTGAGACTCGGTCTTCAAGAATACTGAAGATGGACTATTAACTCAAGCATTACTCAAAATCATGAGGCGCATGACGAATTAACATTTAAAGGGATTGAAATACTATGGCATGGCCTTTCTGGTGTATATGGCTTTAATTTAAACATTTTCCAGTTTCAATCCGTGGGTTATGTTCTACTTTACGTACTTAGAGAAGCAGAACTTGCTTGGTAAGTGGAGCATGGGGCATGGATGGCCATGGGTGGCTGCATTCTTGCTGTGGGGGAGGGAAATGTGTTCCAAAGAACCATGCAGCTCTGTTGAAGATTTCCAGGGAAGGCTTAACTTTAAATAGGAAGAAAAATAGTATGTTTTAAATAATATCCACCTCTTCCCCAAATCTATTAAAAAAACAACAATCTTGAAAACTCTATCTTAATCTTCAGTTCTTTTTTAGAAATTATCCTCCTCAGGCTGGTTTAGAAAAAGAACTTATATGGCACTTAGCTCATCGCAGTGAGAGCCCGTGATGGGGTTTATTTGTTGTTTTCCATATCCTCTCAGCCAAATAGGCATATTATCAGTTGTGTACCCAAGGTCTCCGGTGGTCAGTGAGTAATCACTGCTGATTCACTTGGCTAGGGCCCAGAAGATGTTGGATTTAAACACGGACATTCCTAAAATGTATGTGGTGATGCATATTACTATGTGAAAGCAGACGATCTGAAAGGGGCACATCCTGGATGACCCCAACTATAGGACATTGTGAAAAAGACAAAACTATGGAGACAGTAGAGAGATCAGTGGTTGCCAGGGGCAGAAGGGGTAGAAATGGTGGGTGAATAGTCAGAGCACAGAAGATTTTTAGGGTGGTGAAACCATTCTGTATGGGACTATAGTGGTAGGTATATGTCACTATACATTTGTCCAAACCCACAGAATGTGCGGCACCAAGAATGAGCTATAATATAAACTATGGACTTTGGGTCATGACGTGACAATGTAGGCACATGGGTTGTAACAAACATACCGCTCTGGTGAGGATATGGATGGTGGGGGGGAAGCTGCATATGGGTGAGGGCAGGAGGATATGGGAAATCTCTGTATTTGATGCTCAATTTTGCTGTAAATGTGCAACTGCTATAAAATATGAAGTCTATTAAAAATGTATGCAGTGCATTCTGTCAACAAGCATGTGGGCTGTGGAAGAACGTCAGACTGCCCTTGGCTTAAGGCCATGGGAGTTTTGCTTCTTCCTCACCTTCCATGTTCTCTTTCATGGACTTGATGACTTAGCCCGTCTCTCCTGGTACAACCAGTTCCTGTCCATGGTAGTTAGTATTCTCTAAAGTTGCTGCGAACACTGAGTTAGCAAATAATGAATCTTGGCTCCCAAGGGAGAGATAGGGCTAGGTTCCCAGGAGCCTCTGGTCACAACCTTTCATCAACAGGTTAGCACATACCTTATTTTATGTATGTGTCTGTTTAAAGACACTTTAGTATGTACTGTTGACTCATTAACACTGAACTCATGGCCAACGGCAAAATCACTCATGCCTAAAGGGAGGTCATTAAACACATGTATTTTCTTCATAAGGCACATATGGCTTTCTTGCTCTTAGGGATACCAACAGCACTCTAGCACTACGCATCACATGGGCGCCATTTTAAATAGCAAAATCACCAACAAAAAGCACAAACATGCAAAACAAAAGATTGTCAACAAATAGAGAAAAGGACGCTTGTCTATAGCATGAGAGTTGAAATAAGAAGGCAGAGTGTTACCTTGTTCATCTCCAGCTGGGAACATAAGTGTCAGGAGGTTACATTTTTCACTGGTCTGTGCATGCCCACAAATTGCCACTAAACACCATAGCATTGGTTTTGTGGCTGCAAATAAATTCAGTGGAGTAGGTGAATTTGCATATACTGAAATCTGTGAATAATGAGACTAGGCTGTACATGCTTTGGATCCAGACAGGGGCGTGCTGCATCACTGCTGATGTATCATGTTGGTTGTTCAGGAACCTTGGTATAACTCTGGCTTGAAAGACGTGGAAAACGTTGGTAACTTGAGAATGATGTTAGAACATTGTGTGGGGGTTTGTTTAGAGAAGAGAACATTTCAGCTCCCTGTCTTTGCAGACCATGAGAAGAAATACAGCCTACAGACTGTGAAGGTCAAGGCGCCCAGCCTGTGTTGACATAGGCTCCAGCTCATTTCTCTATCTGTTGGCACAAGTGTCCAGATCACAGAGACACCCTGTGGGCTTCCCTGAGTGCTCCCCGGCCTTTACATACTACTATCCCCTGTCTCCCCCATCCTCTGTTTGGCAATATTTTTCATTCATTAAACTCTGTTTCTGCCTTGCCTACTGAGGACCTTTCTTATCTACCAGTGACCTTTGTCTTGGCTTTGGATATGAACATAATTCACTTTACTGACCGTGGTCATCCAGGGTGGCCAGGAGGGCTTACCTGGCATTCCATCCCATACTGCCTCTTGGAAAGATGTGAATGAGTACAATGAAAACAAGTCAAAGCTTTGGATAGTATACATTGATGTAATAAATTTCAAGCAAGCAAAGGGACACAAGAAAACTTTTGGAGGTGATGGAAATATTTACTACCTCAGTTGTAGTGATGGTGTCATGGGTATGTACAGATGTCCAGACTCATCAAGTTGTATACATTAAATATGTGTAGTTTTTAAAATATCAATTATACCTCAAGAAAGCTGTTAAAAATTCCAATCAACAATTAAGTGTAAGTACCAATTGTTAAGTGCACCATGCAATATTTGAGATATGCTTATATTAAGAGATTATTTATTATTTATCTGAAATTTAAATTTAATTGTCTTCCTTGTGTTTTTACTAGCTAAATCTGTCATCCTTGTCTCACAGAAGTCCTGTGGGGCAAGTGGCCAGACCTGGCAGTGTGGTGAGAATCACACCAGTGACCAACTATGAGGTAAAAGAGCCTCAGTCCCTGAGGGGGCTGGTATGTCTCTGCCTGGTAGGGTTGCCAGATAAAATATAGGATGCCTAGTTACATTTAAATTTCAGATAAACAAGTAATTCTTTTCAGCATAAGTATATCTCATGCAATATTTGAGATATACTTATTATAAATTTTTTTTGTTGCTATTGTCTGAAAATTAAATTTGACGGGACATCCTGTAATTTTATTTGGCAAATTTGGTGACTCCATGACCTGAACAACAGTGACCCTTTCAGCAGGAGGGATTGGCTCTGTGTAGTAGAGGAAGTCTCCTGCATGACTCTAAGCCCAGTCTGTTTGCTTTCCAGGTGGGAGCTTGGGATGTGTTCATGTTGCCTGGAAAGAGATAGCATGGCCAGAGACTAGCAGGGCTCCCGTTTCATCCCTCTTTTACAATATTCAGACACATGGTATGAAACCGCAGTGACAGGTTGAAAAGCACAGGGTGGTTAAGGGGCCTGATAGAAGGACTCTATTTTGGCTGCAGCTGAAGAGTCAAAGAGAAGACACTGGCTGCTGTGCTCTGGGGGATAAAGAATAAAATCTCCCACCAGCAAAACAAGCCCCCACAAGCCCCTCAGGGACATTTTACCAGAAGTAGATTTATTTAGTCTTTCAAAGCAGCTTTGTGTGAGGCTAGCTGTTCTGTTTTGTAAATCTGAATTTCAGGGAACTTGGGCTGCTCGGCTGAGAACACTGCAGGATATCTACAGGAGGCGTCCACGGTATTAATTGCGGAGCGGAGCTGGATTACTTAATTAACCTGAGAACATGGGCTTCCGTAAAAATCCACCTCTTTCGGGGCGCCTGGGTGGCTCAGTGGGTTAAAGCCGCTGCCTTCGGCTCGGGTCATGATCCCAGGGTGGTGGGATCGAGCCCCACATCGGGCTCTCTGCTCTGCGGACAGCCTGCTTCCTCCTCTCTCTCTCTGCCTCTCTGCCTACTTGTGATCTCTGCCTGTCAAATAAATAAATAAAATCTTTAAAAAAAAATCCACCTCTTTCAGGCAAGCCTGTGTTCCAGGAACAGCAGAGTTTAAACATTTATTTTTTTAAAGATTTTATTTATTTATGTGACAGACGGAGATCACAAGCAGGCAGAGAGGCAGAGAGAGAGAGAGAGGAGGAAGCAGGCTCCTCGTTGAGCAGAGAGCCCGATGCGGGGCTCGATCCCAGGACCCTGAGATCATGATCTGAGCCGAAGGCAGAGGCTTTAACCCACTGAGCCACCCAGGTGCCCCAAACATTTATTTTTTATTGAAAGATTTTATTTATTTATTTGAGAGAGAGAATATAAGCAGGGGAATGGCAGAGGGAGAGGAAGAAGCAGGCTCCCTGCCATACACTGGGCTCCATCCCAGGACCTTGGGATCATGACCCGAGCCAAAGGCAGACGTTTACCTGACTGAGCTACCAAGGCGCCCCCGGTTCTGTAAATTATTGATGGCCGGTGTCAGTACTCTGAGAGGCAGCATACTGGGTTGGAAACCCAGGAAGTTGGAAAGCACTGGATCCCTGTAGGTGGAGGTGTTCAGAGTACAATAGTCTGTGGCAGGTTCTTTCCCAGAACCACAAATCATGGGGTGAGCCCTGAGGCCAGCGGTCCCCACCGTCCCACAGCGTCCTTTCTCCATGTCGTCCCCAGGCTGCGTCCGCCCCGGGTCCTCAGCCTCTGCTTGGGTCACAGGAGGGGAGGAAATAAACCAGGCGGGAGAGGGAAGCATCGGAGCAGAAGCCACGATAGGCGGAAATGGAAATTCACAAAGGAAATCTTGCATTTCATCCTCATTTTATTCTTTCCCCTCCTTGTTCAGACAGGGATTTTGTTTTTAATGCTGATTTTTTTCTTCCTCGCAGGAATTGTCTTATGTCATTTTAGCTGGCGGAATAGCTGAGCTTAATTTGATGGAATGAAGGGAAATGTGCCTTTGTTTGCTGGAAAAGAACGTCTGTTTGTCGTTCCTTATTTATGAACACGATAAACCAGGCTCTGCTGGGGAGAGGTGTGGCGGGGAGACAGCAGGTGCATGGAGAGAAGGACAGGATGTTTATGACACTGTGAATGAAACACTGAAAACGGGCGAATGGGAACCCTCGTCTCGCTGAAGGGGCATATGTATTGCTGGGAACTCAGACACACGCGTCCCAGCCTCTCTGCCCCGGGCGCGGAATGCCGAGCTGATCCGTAGTGGACGAATGTGATGTGAAGCTTGTGTTCTTAAAGGAATCGCCACATGCGTTCATACACAAGAAACATGCAAGTGAGGAAACGATGCAGCATCTTACTTCTTTCTGGAAGCTTTTTAAGCAGAAAATGCCATTCTCTACCTGTCTCACAGGGTGGAGACTATGTCAGAGGAGAGAATGTTTTGGCTTTAAAATGTAATGTGCAGCTCCATCCCAAGATAGGTACGCAGAGCCGGGGGAGCCCACGTCCGCACAAAGACTTGCCTGAGAATGTTCATAGCAGCCCAAACCCAAGAAAGGACTCAAATGGCCATCGAGTAGGGAACGGAAAGATAACTTGTGTTCATACAGTGGAATAGTATCCAGCAGTGAAAAGAAACAGACTGTTGGCACATAGAAAAGTGTGGTTGAATCTTGAAAACATTATGCTGAGCAAGTGAAGCCAGACGTATGTCAGATCTGGATTTTGTATGGAAAAAGGATTTTCCAGAGCATATTGCGAAGGGTGAGGGCTAGTGCCTCAGGGAGACCCACCCCACCCTTAAGATCAGAGAGTGTCTCTAAGGTTAGGCACGCAGGATTCTTCCTGATTGAGAGGCATAAACAAGGGAGGAAAGTAGCCAGTGTGGGGAAGTGGGTGAAGGAGGTGTGGTTGGATAACAGACTGAGAATGTTCTACCCCAAAGCCAGCCTGTGTTTAGGACTCAATGGAGTCCAGGAGGGGCTGCCTGCTGGCTCAAGCTGGGGATCTGGGGAAGGTAGGGCACAGCGCACCTCCTGGGGAAGGAGAGACTCTTAACCCAAGTTTCATTAACAAGCATTTTGTTCTGATAGATTAATGGGACCAAGCAATTCAGCTAATCGTTTATAAAGGAAAGGGAATTTGCAGGGTTTGTGTCTGGCCCTGTCTTACGGATAGAGGGGAGCATCGAAATCTTAGGAGGAAAGGTGTTCTTTGCAGTAAGCTGCTTTCCAGAGCACAAAAGAGTGGGGAGTTCCTTGAACCTGTGCTGTTTTCTAGGAGCCCAGGGCTTGGGTGAAATTCCACCTTGTTATATTAAAGAGTATCATTCCATTTCCACGACATCTAAGCCTCAGTGGCAGAAAGACGGTGGGCAGCAGTGGCGTGAGGGATGGCAGCAAAAGAACACCAGGAAACCTCTGGAGGTGACAGGAATGTTCAGGATCTTGGCTGTGGTGATGGTAGCATTGAGTGTACATTTCCCAAAATTCATGGAGCCACACCAAATTCACCCTTGTGAGCTGCGAGGCAGATATCAGACAATCGCTTATCTGCCTTAAGCACCATTTTCTCCACTAGTGCCCACTGCCTGATTGCTTGGAGCTTGAAAGCCACGAACCTAGTGGAAACTCTATCATGTGAGCTATTATTCTGCAATAATCATGACTCCATTTCCCTTCGTGTGTGTCTCCCAGGCAGTGTGATTTCTTGGAGAGAAAATGGAATTTCAAGGCAGGATATCCAGGCTGCATTTTTTTTTTTAAGATTTTTGTTTATTTATTTGAGAGAGAGAGAGTGAGAGAGAGCACAAGCAGGAGGAGGGGCGGAGGGACTAGCAGACTTCCTGCTGAGCAGGGAGCCAGATGAAGGACTCCATCCCAGGACCCTGAGATCATGAGCTGAGCTGAAGGCAGACAACCGAGCCCCCAGACACCCCAAGGCTGCATATTCTTTAGCTTTAGGGTCTTCGGATGTTAAATCTCTGCTCAGCTATGATACAGTGTAGTTATGAAAATTAGATGTGATCATGGCTGGGAAAGTGTTCATAAGCTAATGCAGTATCACAAGTACAAACAGGCTAATAAATGGAACTGATCGTGAGTTTTCTTTTTCTTCATTATGCGTCTGCATTTTCTGATTTCTTTTTCATAAAGAAGATGGATTATCCTTACAACCAGGAAAAAATTATAATTTCCATCCAGAAAAAGATGCGATAGGTCTAGAATAAGTACTTAGATGTTTATTTGAAACATGGGTATATAAGAAGAAGTGATTCTATAATACATCTTCTAAGGTCACTTTTGGAAGTTGAAACAAGGTGCTGTCAGTAATGATAGCACACAGTGGAGAGACACTGGACAGCTCCTTGTCTGGGAGATCAAAACAAACATCTCCGGTGACTAGCAGTAGGCGATCCATGTCTCTGGCTGTGAGTCCCTGAGAAGGAGAAACTGCCACTGTGCAGAATTCCAGCAGGTAATGTACTACCTGATCATGGGGAAACATCAAAGAGACGCACTTTGGGCAATTCATCTAAATTAAAAATTAAAATAAGTAAAACAAATGTAACTGGTCTGAATTAAAGTCAAATATCCTAATAATTCAGGACAGCTTTACTTACTATGAACACAAAACAAAACACAAACAAAGCAATCAAGAACAAAAACAAATGACTTACATTCTCTCCAGGTGGGAATGTGATGATGGAGAGAGAGGTCAAGTGAAAAAGTCTAGAGACATGACAAATGAGTACAGGAGCCCAAACTGAGTTCTGTGCCTGAGGGAAAATTGCACAAAAGGCACCTTTAGGCAACTGACAGCATTGAAATATGGTTTAAATTTAGATAAACATCTTACCAATGTTATTTTTTTTCTGAATTGGTAACTGAACTGTGTGTGTGTGTTTCTAAGAGAACATTCTTGTTCATAGGAAATCGCACTGAAATATTACTAAGCAAGGAAGCATGAGGTATAGAATCTACTTTCCGAAGGTCCAGAGAAAATAAATTGTGTGTACACATGGAAGTCATTTACTGAGACTTTGAGAGAACATGTTAAGTCAAGAGAGCAAGATATTAAAAATGGATGAATCTGAGTAAAGGGCCCAGGGGAATTATTCTCAGAATTATTCTTGCAAATAGTTTTGTAGATTTAAAATTAGTGTGAATAAAGGTTTTAAAAAATTCAGGAAGGTGCTAAGTGGTGATGAGTAACTGGATATCAGGCTGTCATAAAATCCCGGTGGAGGAGGGTCTGCTGCAGGCATGAGCTGGGGACAGAGAAGGGGACCAGAGAGACAAGGGGGAAGTGGGGGCTCCCAGTTCCCTTTCGTTGCTGTAATTTGGATTTGTAGGCTTTGCTGGGGCTGGCAGTGAGGGGGACAAGAAGTATAGGGACAGTTGGTGCTGATCAATCTGGGTCTCCTTGGAACTAATCCCTTTGGAAGATCGAGATTGTCCAGTAAGGGGTTCTTGCCTCCCCGAAAGTAAATACTGTATTACTGTATGCGTTATAATACCCAATGAAGATGCCAAGTCATTCCTACAGTGGAAGGCATCCTAGAACAGGCTGCGGCTGCCCCCTTTATATATATATATATATATATATATAAAATCAGGCCCAGCACGGAAACACTGGATAATGTCATTTCTAAAGCATCCGATGAGGTGCCAGGCTTTGAGGTGGGCAATTAGGATAAAGATCTAGACTGAAGAAGACAATCCAGTCGTTGTTCTTTCATGGCAACAGTACAAGCAAGAGGCAAAACAGAGGTACTGACTCCCCGTATTCCACTTCCCCTGTGAGATCGTACCAGGTGAGGGTTAGGTTCAGGAAGACAACAGTCTCACAGTTAAGGAGCTCTGAACTAAGGGCTGCTGCCTCTTTACGGACACAGGGGCCAGAGGGCAGGAATGGGGTAATGCTAAGAGTGGAAACATAGAATGGAGAAATGTTCCTTAGCCAAGGACCCCTGATAGGCAGGTCTTGGTGGAGGCTCTGGGCTTAGAATGCAGATGTGTGTATGAGCGTGGCTGGCCTGGCTCAGGCATTGACTACAGAACCCTCCATGATACCACAGTTCATGGCTGTGTGCCAAGCATGGTGTGAGGGTAGCCGCTTCCCAATTGAGGCCTGCCAGGGAGTGCCTTGTGTGAATCAGAGTCCCCAGAGATAGAGAATCAAGGAGGCTGAGGAGTCCAAGATTTCTGGTTGGCAGGCTAGAGACCCAGGAGACCCAGGAGACCCATGGCATCATCCCAGGCCAAGCTGGAGTTTAAAGAAAGGAGACCAGTGCCCCAGCTGGGAGATAGGCAGAGAGCTAGGGTAGGGCCTGAAATATCACACATAAGATTTTTTTTTTTAAATTTGAGTACAGTTAAAAACAACGTTATTAATTTCAGGTACACAACATAGATTTTCAACAACTCTTATGCTTTGTCCACCACCTCTGTCCCCATATTATGCTGCTACAATATCATCAGATGGCCAACAGACACGTGGAGAGATGCTCAACATCACTCACCACCAGGGAAATGCAAATGAAAACCACAACGAGGGATCACCTCCCACCTGTCAGAAGGGCTAAAATCAATACTTGGAAATAACAAGTGTTGACAAGGATGTGCAGAAAAAGGAATTCTGGTGCATGTTGGTAGGAATGTAACTCGGTGCAGTCACGGCGGAAAGCAGGATGAAGGTTCCTCAAGTTAAAAATGGATTCCCTGCATTCTTTGAGGAAGAAAACCTGAGTGAAGTTGGAGGCTGCTCTCCTGGGTGGTGCTGGGTTGCACCTTCTCCATGTAGGAGCCCCGTAGGATCTTGGGAACTGCAGTTGGAATGCCCAGCCAGGCTTTCTCAGCTCCTGGGAGCAGGCTGTGCAGGGTGGCAGGTGGGCGTCAGGGCCTCATTACTGCCCTGAGTGTCAGTAGCTATGTGAGCATCTCCTAGCTTCATTCCTTTTGTCTCCTGGCTTCCGCAGGACAAAGCTGTTTGTGATGCTACAGGAAACACAGAGTTGAGAGTGTGCTTCTTGCCCCATGCCACCATTTATAGCCCGTGGGGAAGGGACTGCCATCTGCTGCTGCGAGCTGGGCTCAGTGAGACAGTTCTGAAGTTCCAGGCCAGTGCAGGTGGATGGGAAAAGTCACAGCTTCGTGACGCAGAGATGGACTCCTGTGCATTCTCAGGGCATAATTTAAACTCATTCGTTTGTGAAATCAACCGTGATAGGCATGATCCGCAGCAGACGGTGGCTCATTCACTGCTTTCAAGAGAGGGAAGGGTATCCTTGGGTGACAATGAAAGGGTAGTACACACAGTAGGGAGGCACACATGGCCTGCATCTGCATGGGGCCCTCCACCATTCGGCAGCTCCTCCTCAGACCAGGAATTGGGACTATATCTCAGTTTCCTGTGCTATGATTCACTGATTTTCATAGAAACTCTTCCACAAGGTTGTTGTGAGGATTGAGTAAGATCATGCTAATGAAAGCACCAGTCCAGCTGGACCCACTCTGAGTGCTCAAGGGGCGCTGGCCGTAAATATGGGTGTATTCACATACATATATATTGTGTATCACACCTCCATGTAAGGAGCCCGTGTATTACATAATGAATATATGTATAGGGACATATATACACAATGGTGAAGTGTGTTTGTGGTCAGAGTAGAATGAATCTACTTGCATGCTAGACAACAGTGATCACTTGGCCAAGCTTTCAGAGGAATGATACATTGAAAAGTGACTTTAAAAATTTTTTATTTTTATTAATATGCCACAGCACTCACCATAGCACATACCTTCCCCAATGTCCATAACCCAACCACCCTCTCCCTATCCTCCTCCCTCTGGCAACCCTCAGTTTGTTTTGTGAGATTAAGAGTCTCTTATGGTTTGTCTCCCTCCCGATCCCTTTTTGTTTCATTTTTTTCCTCCCCTACCCCCCAAATCCCGTACTTTGCCTCTCAATTTCCTCATATCAGGGAGATCATATGATAATTGTCTTTCTCTGATTGATTTATTTCACTCAGCAGAATACCCTCTAGTTCCATCCACGTCGGAAAAGTGACTTTTTTTGTTATGTTATGTTAATCACCATAGAGTACATCATTAGTTTTTTTTTCTTTAAGCTTTTTTTTAATTTAAGCTTTATTTAAACACATAATGTAACCCCACCACCCTCTCCCAACCCCTCTCCCCTCCACCCCCCTCAGTTTGTTTTATGACATTAAGAGTCTCTTTTGGTTTGTCTCTCTCCCGATCCCATCTTGTTTCATTTTTTCTTTTCCTACCACCTTAACCCCCACCCCCGTTGCATCTCCACTTCCTCATATCAGGGAGATCATGTGATAGTTGTTTTTCTCCAGTTGACTTATTTCGCTAAGCATAATATGCTCTAGTTCCATCCATGTCGTCGCAAATGGTAAGATTTCATTTCTTTTGATGGCTGCATAGTATTCCATTGTATATATATACCACATCTTCTTTATCCATTCATCTGTTGATGGACATCTAGGTTCTTTCCATAACTTGGCTATTGTGGACATTGCTGCTATAAACATTCGGGTACACGTGCCCCTTCGGATCATCATTAGTTTTTGATGTAGTGTTCCAAGATTCATTGTGTATAACACCCAGTGTTCCATGCAATACGTGCCCTCCTTAATACTCATCATGGGGCTCACCCGTCCCCTCACCCCACTCCCCTCTAGAACCCTCAGTTTGATCCTCAGTGTCCATAGTCTTTCATGGTTCGTCTCCTGCTCTGAATTCCCCCCTTCATTTTTCCCTTCCTTCTCCTTTGTTTAACTATGGAGATGGACTAGTTTTCCAAAGACATATTCATTGAGGACAGAAGGATAGAAGCCTCTGTTAGGCTTACTCACTGTGAGGTTAGAAGCGGGCACTTCCCTGAGGTCGTAGCAGAAGGTGGTCATAGTTTCAATTGCTGACCTTGTGTGCACATGTACACACACAGGGATCGTGGGCCAAGTTATGTGGGGCCTGGGCCATGACTCTTTTCAGGTATCCTTTCTTCCACGCTTCTCTTCTTCCGTCCATTCTTTTCTCTTTCTCCCTTTTCTGTCCTTTTCATATTTTCCTTCTTCTGATTTGTCCTTCTCTGTGTTTGCCTCCTGGCTGTCTGGCATCTATATTTACTCATATAAGAGTCTAAAAAAGTAAGAATAAAGTTGGTCTATATTCTCTAAGTTTTTCTTTACTGCTAGGAACATCTCCGCCTGTTCAAAAATGATCATGAAAGTTGGTTCACGGGAAACACAGGAGGACTTAGAAAAGTGTATTTCTTCCTGACCCTTTGATGGTGAGTCTGAGGTCACCCACAGCAGTGAACTACTAAAGGAGGAAGGAAGCATCATTAGGGAGGCATGGGGGCTGCTGCTCTCCATCAGAGAGCATTTCTGGCATGTTCCCCAGCCACAGCCCCTATCAGGGCACTATGACTTGACTCTCTGCCCCCCACTCGGCCTTTGGAGGCTGGAATGTCTTCCTCCTACTTGGGTCCCAGCAGTAAGCTCCCAGGAGTTCGCTTTAGCCTGTCTGGGTGTGCCAGAGACTTCTGAGCACAGAAATTTCCACTCATGGTGAATTTATGGAGAATCTGGTCATTCAGGATAACAAATGGAGGCTATCATAAGTGGGTACTAATGAAACCAGAGATTTTGTTGTTTTGTGGAAAATGTTTGCAACTGTCTTTCATGAGACAGTTTGATGTGCTTCAATGCAGTGGAATGGTGAACGCACATGTGTTTTGTTTTCCAGGACAAGTTTGACATAAATCAGTGGATTGATTTGGAGAAAACATTCCTCATGCTAATTAAAAAAACCCATGTAGGGGTGCCTGGGTGCCTCAGTTGGTTGAGCGGCTGACTCTTGATTTCGGCTCAGGTCATGATCTCACAGTCCTGGCATGAAGCTCTGCGTCTGGCTCTGTGCTCAGCAGGGAGTCTGTTTGAGATTCTCTCTCCACCTCTGCTCCTCCCCACTGCTCTCTCTCTAAAATAAATAAATCTTTTTAAAAAAACTCACGTATACAAAGATGGGATGTAAGAAGAAAGAAGTGAGAAAGGCATGTATGATACTTTGAATTCCAGTAACTTTTATTTGCACATAAAAAAGAATTGATTTTTTACTATTTCCTTCTGTTCTTATTACACTTTCATTATTTCCAAACACTGGTGATGGAGGTAAGTTTGATGGAGTTTACTACAGTACAGGCAAGGAAAATCTAAATACCTCACTCTTCTAATTTACTTACTTGCCACCCATCTATCTTCACAGCTAAAGAACTCATTTTGGAGTTGACTGAATATGACACTTAGTTCAAGATGATCTGAGTGTCCAGAATTCTCATCACAGCAGCATAAAGCTGTGTGATGCCTATTGTTCAAAACATGGTGCAAGGAAAGCAGTTATTTTGCAGAACATGAGTCTGTGTTAAACGTCTTCATCTGAATGCCATTCTATATCTGGCAATTTCCAAATGCAATTGTACTCACATCAAACGCTGATGTTCAGAAATAATATGTTTGAAGCACAAGAGCCATCTTTTTCTTCAAAGTGCTGGTTTTCTCCCATTATCTTTGCTTAAGTGTGTTTTGGAGTCCTGCTTGAAATGTTGGTTTCCTGAGTATCCACCCTGAAACAGACTTTTCTCTTCCTCCCACATTTCCTGAGTGCAAAGTAGCTGATCAATTAGTACTTTATGGAATGGCAGGGAAGGAGTATCCAGACCTCATGTTCTAGGTGACTTCTCAGACACTACACATTTGATCGGGAGATAAGTCATTCATAGCCAGAAGTTGGGAGGACATCTGCATCTCATGGCTCTTCACACCCATTGTCCTTAATGTGGATGGCACCTGAGTATATTGGAGAACCCCTGAGGGGCTGGGTTGGACAAGAGGGTCAAGTCTGATTAGCCAGGCTGGAAAAAATTATAACAACTCTGTGTTAGGCTCATTATATTTTAATCTTATTTGATATTCACAAGAGCCCTATGAGGTATATTTTATTATTATAATAAGATGACCTTGGCTAAGCCAGAGATTGGACTCAGAAAATGTACAGGGCTAGCAGGATCAGGCGAGAATCTGGGGAAACTAGGCAGAAGGGAATGCTGCATTGCCTCAGATGTACAGATTTCATGCTCATGAACCAAAGGATGGGAGAGCCGTCAGGAAGCAGTGTGAGTGAAGGACCCTAGCAGCCAGTTCTGAGTCCAGGACTGGCTGGCCTACTATGAGTGACTTCTAAGCATGAAGTAGGGGCTGCTTCCAGTCGTGTACTTGACCAATGCAAGGGGTCGTGATAAAATCAGCAGGCCATTAGCTCACTTGAGGGGTGGCCAGTATTCACAGGGTTATGCACGCTCCCTTAGGCTCTAGAAACAGTAGAAATTCCCATTCCTGATCCACAATGCTGACAGGAGCCATCTGGGACTCCAGCTGACTCATCTGCTCAGCCACTGGGCTCCACTCAGGGGGTTGGTGAGGAAGCAGACCTGGTTCCTGCACTGCCTTGCCTTCTCAATGTGTCATTGCAAAGCCATGAGCTGATATCCTCAGCATTTGGGGTGTGTGTGTGTGTGTGTGTGTGTGTGTGTGTGTGTGTGTGTTTTGTTTGTTTTTGTGTTAAGAGATAGCTGAAGCTTTGCAGGAACAATTATGCTGTCAGTACTGTTTGACGATGACACTGAGCTAACTCCTTGCTGATCAAGCCATTATGTTTCTAAATATCATGTGTTTGTGTTGCTTGTTTTAACTTCTGAGCCGTCTCGGGAGGGGATGACAAGCTGGTAGCATGACACCCCCTGTTCAGCTGGATGACATTACTAAATGGCGATGTTACCCCAACTCAGCCTCAAAATCTTTCTCACGGAAATTCTGGACAGCCACTTTTTATGGGTTATAATCACCTGCCATTCTCCTGGAGAATGTGATGATCTATGAGTAGCCAGGAATTAAGCTTTTAAGAAGGTTGACTTCCAATGGCTTCTTGGATTATAGCATTCCAACAATTAAGAGTCAGTAGATATTTTATCATTGATGTGGGCGTAATTTGTTGGACATACTACTCCTGCTGATTGTACTTTTACTTAGAACATCCTCTACATCCATGCTTTTGTCCTCATCCCCAGCAGAGAAGATTGGAAATCAGCTACAATACTATCATTACAACACTCCATGCCCGTCATTCTGCTCAATACTTCCAACTCATGTTCCCACTGATTCTTCAAAGCAGCCTTGAAAGGTCAGCATGAGTATTACCTTCACTAAAGAGATGGGAGACTGAGGCTCAGAGAGGTCAAACAAGTCGCCCAGAGTCACACAGTAGATGGCAAAAGGAGGATTGGAAGCCTGGTCCACCTGACTCCAATGTTCATGATTTGTTCTATGATCTTACACCCAACTTGTTTGAAAGGCTCATTTATCCCTTGTGCTGTGGGAGGAAACTGGATAATGCCATCATCCATGTGACCAGTCTGCTAGGGTGATCTGTTTTCTTCAAGTCTTCCTGCAAGGAAGTGTCCTGAGGATGGTCCAGAGCTCACCTAAGGGCTGGGTTAGAACCAGGATGCAGAGAGCTGACTGGAACAGGAGGCTGGTCTAACAGGTGCGTATAGAGTGACAGAGGTGGGCGAGCAGCAGAAGCAGTGCTAGAAACTCTTGGCTGCTGTTTTCTGAGGCACATTTTCTTTGTTGTATTTCATGGCAAAGGAACACTGTTTTGGTTGATTTTAGATGGGGAGGAATTGAAGGAACCAAGGCTTGTTGTGAAGGGGATTAAGAAATTTAAGGCTAGATTCATTTTGGGCTGGGTTTTGGAATTCAGGAGGTTAACACAATCTGAATTTAGGAAAAATTGTCTTTGCCCGGTTCAGAATATTGTGGTATTGTTGTTGTGTGCGTGTGTTAAAACAAAACAAAACAAAAGTGTGAAGGCACCAGTATTATTATTCATAATAAAAATTAGTGTCTGTGAGACTCAAATGGTCTGGGCTCTTTGTTTTTCTTCTTTTATTATTAACATCAGTTTAGCACCTCAGAGAAATTATTAGACTCAGACGTCCTGTGCCATTGCTATGGGAATAGGGATTAATGCCATTCTCCTTTGGTTATAAATCCAGCTTTTAAAAACAGAGCATCAGCAACACTCTGCCTATAAACAATCCTCAATACTAAGTGATCACCACCTCAGTCAAAAAAAAAAAAAAAAGAATATTAATGAGACTGTGTCCTGGCCATTGGTACAAATGCTGCAGGCTTTGGGCAGAATTGCTATTAATGACTGAGTCACAAGCTTGAGTTAGAAACAATAACTTTACTCAAAACCTCATTGCAGAGATTATGAGGAGCATTCTTCATTTTACTTAAGACATGTAGACAGCTTGATAAGAGGCTCTGGGCACCTGCCGTATTTCCCCATTTGGGATCGACCAGTACCTGACCTATGGGCATTTACTTGGTTGCAGGGCAGAGTTGCTGGTGTGAGTAAAGGACTGGTAGCAATGTTGGGGGAGAAACAATTTTAAGAGCCTCATACTCTAGTGTCTGAGCTAGCCAGGCAGAGAGAGACAATTTTAAACCCTATTAATTTTGCTGTGCTCCCTGAATTTGGAAAAGCCCTTCAGGGTGAGCTGGCCTGGGAACCTGTGCCATCTGCCACAATCAGTCCTTTGTTTCCAAAATATCTGCTAAGGTGTAGCGTGGTGACCTCCGACTAGCTTTTTAGTGCTGGACAAAGATTACCGGTGACACATTTCTTTGGTGCCATACCTGCTTGTTTTTAATTCTAAGATTTTAAAAACAGTGGTGGAATTTCCAGGACACCAGGAGTCCTAGCAGTCCTGGGAATGTTCTCTTCTCCAAATGATACTACGTGGCATTCAGGGGGCTACATCTCTACTTGAGAGAAGGTTTTTCCAAGCCTATGAGTGGATATGGACAGCCCTCCTACAATTTTGTGGGGGGTAGATGTAGATGTTTTTGCCCATCCATGGAGACGTCCTGATTCTGTTTTTGACCTACCTTTGGGCTACAGCATTGAAACTGACCCTGTAAGACCATTTCCTCCCTCGAGCTGGTTCCACTGCAGAGCATTCTGTCTTCCAGGCAATGCACTGTAGTAATAAGGGAAGATTCAGCACCTCATTGTTAAGCATCATTGGAGCATTATGTGTTTTTTGTGTAGCAGAGTGTGTAAACTCTCTTCTGAAGAAAGGACTCACGTATCTCGGGGTCATTTAAGTACAACTCTGAAAGTTTGCTGGTTACAGCAATTGCTTAAAAGGGAGAGGAGGACCATCTCTAATTGTGCAGCAAAGACTAGGGAACTTTGGACCATAAAGGGAATTTGAGCAAGGATCTCCTAGCACCTTGAGCCAAGTCATATATTGTGTGGATCCTCAGAGAAGCATGTGTCAGGATGGGATTAAATAGGTATGGGCTTTATTAGGGGAAGCTACTGTGTGAGAGAAAATGGGGAGAAAATCAGGCAGGCTGGAGGACGCACCCTGGACGCCCATGTTGCTAGTCTCTGGAAGGTTCTGTGAGGCTGTTGAGGCACGCTATGTCTTCAGGAGCAAGCTTGCATAGGTCATTGGCTGGGAGCAGCCTGAGGAAGCTGTGCAAACATGGGAATGACCAATTTCAGCACAACACTGAGGGCTTCGTCAGTTACAGTCCAGCAGCTGAAGGTTTGTGGGGCACCTACAGGGTTGCCACCATCCACTTCTTTGAGCTTCCATGTCCTTTAATTAAAATAGAGAACTTTCTTTAACTAAATGCCCATATTGTTCCAGATGCTCACATCCTAGAGTCATAAAGGGCTGCCAGAGGGAAACAGGCAGGGACCATGTGCCCCGCAGCATAGGTACTTTCCCCGCCAGCTTCCCTCTACAGACCAGAATTTTGTAGGCTTGCTAGCACATGACCAGCAGTGGCAGAGCTAGGTTCACAGACAACAAAACCTCTTGGCCTGGTAACAGCCCCTGTCCCAGCGCTGCTGATCATCATCATGATTATGGCCGGACACCAGCTCCCATCACTCAGGGATGGCTTATGTCCTTGCTGCCTCCGCTCCAGAGTGGTTTTTTATCATCCTCCCTTGATAAGGCACAATTGAGGAATTTTCTCTCACATCCCTCTGCCAAGTTTTTAACAGGAAAGAGCGGCCATTCACATCCTTGCTTACTCGGAAGTGAGGTTCCCAGCTGCCCTTTTGAATTTGTGCAAAAGGGTTTCCAGGGTCTCTCTGTCTTTTCTGCTAAGTCAGGGCCTCATGTTTCTTGAGAGACAATGCCAGCCTGCCTACCTGCCTCTGAGTTCACTTTGTACCTGCTGGCTTCATGACTTATGGTATATTGTCCAAGTCCTTACTTGAAAACAAGGACAGCAAAACTCACGCACCAGGACATTTTTGTCCTGGCTCCTTCTAGTCTAGAAAGCCAGCCAATGAAGGAGCTGGTTCTCTAGATCTTCTTGTATAATTTCCAGGCTTTTCCATGGCTTTACCCCATTTCTCATTTTCTCAGAGCCTGAGTCTTTCCAAGGAGTAAATAGAGCAACAAAGGGACAGTAGAACACAGGGAATCATTGGGATTCACCCAGAACAAGATCCGTGGGTGACCACTTGGCCTGAGCTTTCTCCACCACTGCATTTTCTCCAGTTATGGGCAGGGTCACTCAGCCGCTCTTCCCACTTCTCTTTTTCCATCATAGTCCTGAATAGGACAAAAGGCAGACCAAGGCCCATTTCTAACTATTCCCTAGGCATGGGCTTAGGATTAATTCTCCCAACACAGTGCTTGAAGGAGTTTGAATTATCAGAGATGGTTTTGGGAGTAAGGTACACTTGGCATCCTGACTTTGGTACAGAACGCTCAGGCCATGGATGAGGTTCCAGGGAGGTGAGATGTTTGCACACACAGCCACACAGCTGGGCCAGGAAGAACTTAATTCTGTTATTTAAATCCACTGTGTTCCCCCATAATGTTAAACTGCCTCTCATGTAAAAATGTATTGGTATTTTAACAGTGGCTCTGGGAAGTATATGGGTTGACTGTAAGGAGTACCTATAATTTTAGGCATCTAAGCAGAGGTGAGGGCAGGGATCTCCATCTACCAGTGGAAGCCCCTGTCCTTCACCATCAGGGTTTGCCTACACAGTAACCTGAGTTGGTTCTCGGAAGGAGCACCATTCATTCTATGGCTCACATGGAAGAATTCCCATGGTCCTGCAGAATGGCAGGCCATTTTCTGCAAGGGCAGGCTCTTCACAGAATCAAGATCACCATAGGAAAATCTGCTTGGGCACTGGTGGCTAATTTTATGTTGTCAAATTGACTGGGCCATGGGGAGGCCAGACAGCTGGTTAGACGTTACTTCTGGGTGTGTCTGGAAGAGAAAAGCATTAAGTGGGCAGATGGAGTAAAGCAGATTGCCCACCCCAGTGTGAATGGGCCTCGTCTAATACACCATGGAACTAAATAGAACACAGAAGTAGAGAGGGAGGAATTCTCTCTTTCTGCCTGACTGCTGAGTGGGAGCATCATCTTCCCTGACCCCTTAGACTTGGACCAGGACTTCCCCTATCAACCCCACTGGTTCTTGGGCCTTAGGACTCAGACAGGAACTGACACCATCAGTTTCCCTAGTTCTCAGACATTTGGGCTTGGATTAGAACTAACCCCTAGCTTTCCTGGGCTTCTACCTTGCAGATGGCTAAACTCCCAGCTAATTTGTTTTTCTATTTTGATGCCAAAACCGACATCCAATAAACAATCACAGTATGAACATCTCAAAACAAGCTCTCCTTCAGTTTTCTGAGGCAGTTTCTTTAGGCAACATTGTTTATATGTAGAGTAGGCAGCAATGTTTGTGACTTAATTTCAGGGACACGGTAAGTCCCTCCAGACTAAAATCTTTATTTATCTTATTAAACTTTATCAAACTCTTGAAATCTACCTCAGGTTTTATTGGATTGGCTTTCATAATCATGGACTAGAAGTGTGCTACACTTTCCTACCTATACTCTGTAATCCCTAAAAGACTGACAGCAGATAAGTTAAGACCGAATAGGGATGCCACAAGTCAAGATAGGATCACACATATGCCCCTGTAGAAGTTGAGAGGAATATTCAGGCCTTTCCTAATGTGGATTGGAGGAAGCAGGGAGCAGGTAGAGTCCCAGGGAAACCTGAAGGCTGGTTTGTGAGGGTATGATTGTGGTAGTCACCAGCAAGGTTCGTCCCATCCTTTCTCCTTTCTCCAAAATATTGAGCTATAACAATGCATGAAAGGGAATTAATAGATCAATCAGGATTTTTAATTAGTTTATCAAAGAAGGGTGAGTGTTTTTAGAAAGAATTAGATATCTCATAGGGTTGGTTGTCAGACTTATGCAGTAATATTCTTAACAAGTACTTTCTTATATCTAGAAAAGAGAACAAAATGAAGCAAAACAAAGCAAAACACATTGTTGTTATTGTTGTCATTATTATTATTATTATTATTATTACTATTTTGAGAGGAGAGGGTTCCACCTTTCCATCACCCACTCATACATTCAACACATATGTTGAACACCTTCTAGGAGTCATACCCTATTGCAGGTGCTGGGATTGGATGAAAAGCCAGACACACGTGGTCCATGCCATCCCAGATTTTACAGTGGGGGGATGGAAGGAGACACACAATCAGTTGATCACTGAAGCAATAAGAAAACTTGGGAGTGCCATGTGCAAGAAGTGAAGCAGAGTGATTTTGTAGAGAATGACTGTGCATCAATTGGCTGGGAAAGTTAAGTGATTTTTGAAGGTCAAGAAGGAGTCAGACATGTGAAGGCGAGAAAAGAACAGTAAATGCAGACTCCCCGGCTGGTCCAAGGAGCCACAAAGCTAGTATTCTTGAAACTTAGTGGCTGAAGGGAGGCAGGTTATGGAAGTAGACTGGCAAGATGGGTGAGGATCCAGGTCACAGAGGTCTTTGTGAAATGAGAATTAACTCCTTGTGCCTTTCTAGGCTAAGTTGTTATTACTCCATTTTTTTTCAGCACACATCAATGTGAAACTAATATTGTGACAAATCCAAGCTCTGTGGGTTTAATACTTGCCATAGGCCACAGAGGACTTGAAGGGACACATTGCAGGATTAATCATGGAAAGAACACCACTTGATGAGGACAGAAGGACCTCTTGCTTTATTTAATGAACAAATAACAGCTTAAACTAAAAGCAAAATATATGACTATAGTAGCAAAATTAAAACCTGCTGTCTTTTAAAAGTAACATTAAGGAAATTAATAAGCCACAGTAACACATATACTTGGCAAAGGATTTATATCCAGAACATGAAAAGAATGCCTATAAATAAATATGAAAAAGAAACACAATTCAGTAACAAAAAGTTGGGCAAAAAACTTGAACAGACACTTCACACAAGAAGATATGGAAATAGCCAATAAACACATGAAAAGATGCCTGACAATATAAGGAAAATAGGAAGATATAAATTAGTCATCAGAAATATATAAAATAAAACCATAAGATACCAGTGCACACCCATTGGAATCTGCTAAAATTAAAGACTGATAACATTAATCATGGGCAAGGGTGTGGAGCCAGCAGGACTCACAGACATCTCTAATGGCAGCATAAAATGTCATGATCAAGGGTGCCTGGGTGGCTCAGTGGGTTAAGCCTCTGCCTTCAGCTCAGGTCATGATCTCAGGGTCCTGGGATCGAGCCCCACATTGGGCTCTCTACTCAGTGGGGAGCCTGCTTCTCCTCCCTTCTCTCTCTGCCTGCTTGTGATCTCTCTCTCTCTCTCTGTCAAATAAATAAAATAAAATAAAATGGCACGATCACTTTGGAAAACTGTTTGATGGCTTTTTGGAGAGTTAACCACATACATTTCCAGTGACTCAGCAATTCTGCTCCTGGGTATAGCCCAAGACAAATAAAAACATTCACCCACAAAAAGACTTGTACAAGAACATTTATAGGAAGTTCACTCACATCAAAGACTGGGAATAATCCATACCTTCATCAACAGGAAAATGGATAAACAAATTGTGGTATATTTGCAGGCATTTATATGTGTGCCTCTTGGTGTTGCTATTTTCTAGTGCAGTTAGGTCTGTATCTTGTATTATACACAACACTGTATTATAGAAGAAACTCTGCTAAGGAAATAAAGTGATTAATATTGTTATTACTAGTAGATCATTTGTAGATCAGTGCATCATTGATTTGTAAACTCTGAGCTTTTCTCTCTTTCTTTCTCTTTCCTTTCTTTCACATGCTCCCTTTCTCCCTTCCTTCTAGATTTCTTTTTTACACATTTATCTCAGACAAAATATCAGACAGCTCCAGAACCATCTTCAGACAATACTTGACACTTGCAATGGAAGTATCACTTGCCAAAGATTTTACTGCTTAGATGCACAAACAGATTCACCTAGTGCAACTCTATGACCTCATACATGAATCAGTACACTGGCTTCCTAACCTGATAGCCCTGTGTTTGCATTTACTTATTTTTTTTTAATTTTTTTGGATTTTATTTATTTATTTGACAGAGAGAGATCACAAATAGGCAGAGAGGCAAGCAGAGAGAGGAAGGTAAGCAGCCTCCCTGCTGAGCAGAGAGCCTGATTTGGGGCTCGATCCCAGGACCCCAGGATCATGACCCGAGCTGAAGGCAGAAGCTTTAACCCACTGAGCTCCCCAGGCACCCCCTGTGTTTGCATTTTCTGCCCTATCAGTGACCAAACGCACAGCAGTATTAAACTTCCTAAATGATAAGCTAACGGAAAATATCATAGGCCCCTTTAGGGGAATCCTCATTACCCAAAGGACGAATTCCAAATTTACTTTCCTTCTAAGATTTGCAATGATAGACTCCCACATTCTTGTCCAATTTTTATATTCTGGAGCTGCTTTATCCCAAAGAAAAGGTGGGCTTCACATTGTCCCCATCTACCATGTATATTTCTAACCCCAAACTTTTGTTCACATTCTCCCTGATAGAACGCCTTTGCTCCTTGTCCCACATGAATGTCCGCATGAATCCTACCTGACCCACCAAAGTTTCAGCCCCAGTGTCCCTTTTTTCCAGAAAGCCTTTCCAAATGGCTTAAGTTCTCACTGAATCTCACTTTCTTAAATTTCCTCCAATATTTGTTGCTTAAAACACTTTCAACTATGGGAACCCAGAAAACATCTAAACCCAGCCAATATACTGTCCCTGTTGACCTTGACCTGACCTTATAATAGTAATAATACTGTTTTCATCAGTATACTTTACTATATTCCAGGAACTCTTTCCTAGGAGACTAAATACTGCAAAACCTATATTTACAGGAAGTTTAGGAACTTCCTTAAAATTTTTAAATGAACATAAAACTGTTAGATTTTTTAGTAGAGAGCATCAAACAACTTTTTACTCTCCAAGCCTTCATGAAATCCTACCTTTGAAACTTTCCCTTTGCTGTGTCTGCCAATCTTGAATGACTATATTACGATCATTTGCCTGGTCTTAATTAATGCTCTTTTGCTTTGGAAGCTACCACTTAAACCAAACCCTAAACCTCATTAGTGTCCCTGACTGTGTCATCCCCTCTTGTAAGTTCTACTCAGACTGTACTGTGATGGTGGCAAGCAATAAACTCAGTTTTGCCTTGTTAGGAGGTTGTTGTAGTGGTATTTTGGGGGAATCAGGACTCAACAGGTAAAGTGTAAATTCCCTTTGTGTGCATAAACAGGTTGGACCTTGCATCCAAAATATGGTTTGGATGTTGAGACTGATGAGGCCACACACCAAGAGGGTATGAAGGGTTTATTGCTCATACAAGAGGCTTTCTGAGAGCCTGGAACAGGTTCCTACACAGGTCTGATAGTGGCTTTAGAGAACAGACAGAATTTCTAGGGCATTTATGGTGGTTAAGGGAAGGGTTGGGGTGCAGATTTCTGTATATGGGCTAGCACTTGCATGGTTTGAACTTCCCCTTGATGTTAATGATAGGAGCAGTTAGACTTTTTTAGCTGCCCAGATGTGGGGCAGAAGAAGAGGGTATGATGGGGCCTGAAAACTGTCAGCAGTCAGACACTAAACATGGAGCCAGACTCTGCATTACACCTCTACTCAACCCCCCTGTTACCCCCTCTCTATCCCTTTCAGCATCTAAAGAATCCCATGACTAGTCTACCCACACATGTAAACGGTATTGAGAGAATACGGTGCACTGATAGTTGTTATACTCAATGTTTATAAGAATTCAATCAACATTCTAGTATGTGATACTAGCTTTAGAAGCAAAATACTAAACTATGCTGTGTGTGGTAAACAGACCCTAAGGTGAACCTCACTGACCTGTCTTCTGTTATTCATACCCTTTATATAATCCCCTTCCCTTGAGTGGAAACAGATTCCACAACTTTTAGAATATGGCAAAAGTCAAAGTATTTCTCAGATGCAATCAGGATCCCAAAGAAATTGATCATGAGTTAATCAAAGGGGAGATTATTGTTGGTGGACCTGACAGTCAGTGAAAACCTTGAAAAGAAGGACAAGGCCTTTCCTGAGGGAAAGGGAGATTCCCCTTGCTAGCTTTGAAGAGGTGAGTTGCCATTTGTGAGTCCATGCAGAAGGCCATGTGGTGGGGAGCTGTCGGAGGCCTGTAGGGTATGAGATTGGCTTCTGGCTGACATGCAGCAAGGAACTTGGGAGCTCAGTCATACATCTGTCAGGAGATAACGTTTTGCCAATGGCCTGTGTGAACTTGGGAGTGCCCAGTCAAGTCTCCAGATGAGAATGCAGCCCGGCCAACGTCTTGATTTCAGCCTGATGAGACTGTGAGCAGAGGACCTGACTAAGCTATGCCCAAAATCCCGATCCACCAAAACTGTGAGATAATAAGCACGTGTTGAAAAACCATGAAGTCTGTGGCCATTTGTTATACGGTAATAAATAACTGATGCATATGTGTTGAAGTAATAGTTTATTCTCTCAAGGTAAAGAATGGAAACAATATCTCAAATTGCTTTAAGAGTTATAAGAATAAAAGCAGTTAGTGTATTGCTGTACTTAAGGATATTTAGCAGGGTATTCTTATTATACAAAAATGGATTGGCCACTGTTTCAGTAGCTTCTGCATTTCGCTCTCTAAGGAATGCCATGTTTCCTGACCAGGTTTTCCCTTGCTGTCATGTCCTCATTACCTCGCATGTAAAGTAGGTAGGCAGCCAGGAGTGTTTGTTCACCCGACTCAGTTCACAGATGCCACAAATATTATCTACCCGTAATGGGAAGACTCTAACTACACACCATTCCAGTCTTACAATTGAATCCATTCCAGTCTTACAAACTTCTAAATTATTTGCATCAGAATATAACCTCTAAGAACCATTTCCAGATATATGGCACCATAAAACATAATCTAAATTAACTTGGCCAACAGCTTCATACCCTGTAGCTGAATGTTTGCTTGCTAATATTTGCATAACTCATTACTACCATTTTGTGTGTTTAGACAATGTATTGTTCATTTCTCCCTGTGATTAGCATTTTATGTAGATGCAATCTTTTCTCTATTATTTGGCACAGCCCCTCAGGCAGAGGCTTGGGGAAGTTCCTCACCATGTACTTGTTTATGGAGTGGATGACTTGTCTGTGGCTGCCTTCTGGGTTGCCTAAGGCAATGACTATGTATTCTGGAATAAGTCATAGCTAAAGTTTTTCTTTCTTATAAGACTCTCTCTACCTGCTTGGGGAAACAAACTGAGGGTTGCTAGAGGGGAGGTAGTTTGGGGCATGGGGTAACTGGGTGATGAACATTAAGGAAGGCACTTGATGGGAAGAGCACTGGGTGTTATATGCAACTGATGAATCACTAAATTCTACTCTGAAATTAATAATGCACTATTTGTTTTTTTAAAAAGACTTTATTTATTTATTTGACATAGAGAGAGATCACAAGTAGGCAGAGAGGCAGGCAGAGAGAGAGGAGGAAGCAGGCTCACTGCTGAGCAGAGAGCCCGATGTGGGGCTTGATCCCAGGACGCTGGGATCATGACCCGAGCTGAAGGCAGAGGCTTTAACCCACTGAGCCACCCAGGTGCCCCAATACACTATATGTTAATAAATTGAATATAAATAAAAATAATAAATTGTTCCTCTTTTTTTTTTTTTGTTTAGTTTGTAAGGGCAGCACCTTCCCCTACCTTATCACTCTGCCCAGCACTATTGTGATAAACACTACATGAAAACACAGCTTAAAGCTTTCTTTGCCTACTCAGAATTATATATATCCTTACTCTCATCCAAGAGAATATTTTCTAGAGAATGTATAGGGCAGAATACATATTAGTAAGATTATGAGTGGGCCAAAGTTTATTTGGTGACAAAGCCCATTTTGTGACAATTTACTCTCTGTGGGAATCTCTGTGGGTTAATTAATCTGCATTAATTAACCAGGGCTACTATAACAAAATATCGTAGACCAGATGGCTCACCAACAGAAATTTCTTTTTTCACAGTTCCAGATTTTGGATTCCTGAGGTCAAGGTATCAGGTTTCCTCTGAGGTTTCTCCTCCTGGCTTGTGGATGGCTACCTTCTCACTATGTCCTCATATGGGTTTTATTCTGTGTGGGTGCATATCTGTGTTCTAATCACCTCTTCTTATGAAAACAGTAGTCATATAGGAAAAGAACTCAACTTAATGACCTCATTTTATCTTCATAGCTGCTTGAAATCCAGATCTCCAAATACAGTCACAACCTGAGGAGTGGGAGTTAAGGGCTTCAATATATGTATTGGGGGAGGGCACAATTCAGCCCATAGCATCATCCCACTTGGAATCTGACTTCACCAGTGTAATAAGGATTGATCCTAGAAGTGGGGGAACCCCTGGAAACATATGAAGTGATAGGTACAGAATTGGTCTTCAGGACTGGCCAAAGTTTTCCTTGGACAGTGAGTCAAGGATGGCCCCTGGTCATTCTCAGAGGTTGGATCAAGGGAGGCAAAGACAATGCCAGTTTTCCTCAAGACCTAAGAAAAGGCAATAGAAATCCAGAATCCAGATTTTCTTCTAGGACAGGGTCCACAAAGAAATTGAGAAGTTTCATGTTGTAATGGTAGATGGGAGGGTCTTATAAGGGAATGGCAGATGGAATACAGGACCAAGACAGAACCAACTCCTCTTCTCCAGTACTTGTGCAAAGAGATGGGCAGCAGAGACAAAGCGGTCCAAGGTGCCACAAACAAAAACAATTATACAGCCAAATGGTAGAAAGGAGAGGTATTGTGGACACACAATGAGACCAGGGCTTCCCTGTAGACTCATCCCAGGAGTCCAGGACAGGAGATCTGGACACTAAAAGCATGACAGGACACTCTTCTTCTGCAAGATGGAGAGACAGGTGAGCTTCTCTTGGAAGGGTTCCAGAAAGCTCATGGACAACATTCCATACAGTTGGAAGAAATTTTTGATTTGTGGTAATATTATGATGTTTTTGTGAAGCAGGATTGCCTTTAGGAAGTTTCTGCTCTGCAGGCTTTGCCTCAGAATGTAAAAGTTTAGGAGGGGAGCATTTTTCTCTAAGATGTTGGGGTGTTTCCTAGGGTGTTTCCCAGGCTCCCAGGCTGACATGTATGACATGCTGAATGTAGGACAGACTTAAATTAAGGGAAGAAGAAGGTCAGGATACTTTTCCCCTTCCCAGTGATAGAACTTCATTCATAGACTGAGAAGACTGAGCAAGTTAGTCTTCTGGATTCAAATCCCACAAACAAGCAAGGGAAAAAAAAGGAAAGCCTCTATCTGTTTTGATTCCAAATCTGTGGACTTTGCATCCCTTGTAACACTGCTTTAAGGGTGGGGATGTAGTTATGACACCAAAGGGGAAATTTCTGACCTAATAACTTAGGGTGCCCTGTGATATGTCTGAGAGCAAATATCACATGGTGTAGAATTTCATGAACAGAATGTACCAGATACCTGATGGGCACCTGGGTGGTGAGCCAGTCAAGTGTCTGACTCTTGATCTCAGCTCAGGTTTTGATCTCAAGGTTGTGAGTTTAAACCCCACCCTGGACTCCACACTGATGTGGAACATACAAAAAAAAAAAATGAATGCATCAGACACCTGACTGAAGACCTCCTACATTCAAATAACTTAACCGTCAGGAGGAGGATCTAAGGATGCTTCTATCAAGATACTTTCTTTCCTCCTAGGAAATTCTCAGTAAGAGAATAATTTTGTTATTTGTTTCAGGAATTCCTCAGATCAATTTATCCAAACACTAGATGTCTTAAACAGCCCCTTCCTGGATGGTAGATCAATCCAGTTGGATAAATGATCGGTTTACCATCCCACAGTTTACTTATGAAGACTTGCTTCAAAACCCTGGTTGAGCTGTGCTTCTAATCCTATATGAATATACTATGAATTTTGCCCAATCCTGGTTAAATATTTTCATAGAAAGACATGCTTTGAATCCAGACTCTGAAATGTTATAAATATACACTGTGATCTCTTCCTTCTGAGACCATTTTACTCTTTCAGGATGGCACCTTTCCTCACTGCTGTGGGTAATAAACTTGGCTTTGTTTGATCAACAGATAATTCTGGCAGCCTTTGTAGAGAGTTGGCAGTTGACATGCCCTCCAATTAGTTTCTAATGAAAAGTTAAGACTTTGGATGGTTTCTTAGGTCCATTTTCTACCTGAATTTTCTGGCAGAGTATGAGACACCGCAGAGGAAATATCAGAAATTCAAAGTAACTCTCCTTTTGCTTTCCTTGGATCTGTACTGTAGACAGTGCATCTTCTTAAAAGGCAAATGGAATAAATTGACTCATTTGCCTCTCAATGTCCTTAGAACCTCTGCATGCCCTGCTCTCAGCCCATCCTAGCATCTATGCCTAAGACTGAAGGACTGAAATGGGTGGAGGCACCTGTTGCCAGATGCTTACAGTGTTCTCAGGTCAAGTCTGAAGAAAGGTGTGCCCTGTTCAGATCTGCTGAGGGCTGATCTGGAATTAGATGTTGACCACATGGGGGCAGGAGCAGAACTCGTTTTTCATTCTACATCGCTAGCCTCAAAGCAGCATGAATCTGCTGGGGCATCATCAAGCCCTCAAAGGGGCATGAATCTGCTAACCATCATCTGCTCCCATTCATCTCTGAGCTTTTGTCTCCTATGATCCAGCATTCTCCTCAAATCACAAAATTTCTGGGGGCCCAATTTTAGGGCCACTTTTTTCACAGAGATCAAGTGATTTGTGAGTGAATCCCTAAGTACTCCTTAGCAGCAACAAGAAAAATGTAAGAAAGAAAGATAAGAGAAAGGAAAAGAAAAGCTTTTCCTGTAATTTCATATGAATCAGGACACTTTTTGGCTGTGTATGACACATGTTCAACTTAAAGTGGCTTAAAGAGATGACATTTATCATCTGCGACAAGAGAAGCCTGCGAGTGCCAAAAATGTTACCCTCTGTGGTTGCCAGACGGCTGTTCAAGCCTATGTATCACATCCTTAAATAACAGTCTAAAAGTAGGAATGTATGTATGGGGAAATAAAAGTCCCCTGATTTCCCAGTGTTCCTATGAAAGTCCTGACCTCCTGAGACTCTTCACAAATGAGGACAAGGATTTCGATAGCCATCTGGCTAATGTTTCCTGATGGATGAATGGATAAAGAAAGTGTGTTGTATACATACAATGGAATATTATTCAGCCTTAAAAAAGGAGGGAAATCCTGCCACAGGCTCCAACATGGATGAACGTTAAAGACATTATAGTAAGGGAAATGAGTCAGCCACAGAAAGACAAGCATTACATGATTCCATGTATACAAAGTATCTAAAGTGGACAAACTCGCAGAAATGGAGAGCAGAATGGCAGTTACCATGGCTTGCAGGGAGGAGGAAATGGTTCAGGGGTACAGTTTCCATTCTGCAAGATGAGGAACTGTGCCCACAATGCCTCCAGTTAACAATATGTAGTGTGTCTTGAAACTTCGTTAAGAGGGTAGAGTTCATATTAAGTATCCTTACCACAGTAAAAAAAGAAATAAAAAAGAAAAAGAAAAACAGTATTTTTAGCATTTCAGAAGCAACCTTCCTGCCACACTCAGCCAATACTTCCCCAATGTCTTCAAACTCAATATCTTTGATGAACAAATTAATTTTTTCTAATTTGGTCTTCATATACATATAATTACAAGGAATGTACCCTCTTTTCATCTAGCTTCCACTTAATGTCGTTCAGCATTATATATGTGAGCTCTTCCACGCTGTGACATGGTTTATCTATCCTCACTGGTGTAAATCACTCCACTGCACAAATACGCCAACTTTTTATATTTTAGTTGATGGATACCTGAGTTGGCTTTTGCAAACAGTATGTTGCTGTATAATAACAACAAGGAGCTGCTATGATTAAGCTTGTAGGTACGTGTGATAATTTGATGAAAAATCAAAAACAAAAATGAAAAGAACTCTAAAGGATATTAAAACTTTTCTTCTCCCTCTCTAAACTCCAGATAGTGATAGACCAGAGTAGGAACCACAGTTAAGCCCCACTGGGGTGCCAGGAAGACTGAACATGCCACCTGCCTAGGTTTTACATTTCAAGGGGGAAAATAAGATCTGGAACACTCCCAGGTCTTAAATCCTGAGACACACCTGGGGTTACCTGGCTGCCAGGAGGATCCTTTTCAGGAGGGGAGCTGCCTCCTTTTCTTGATAATCAGAGAAAACTCATTTCTCTTGGTGCCCCACCTATGGGCTATTGGGCCCCTTGTGCAGAAAGATTTCCATTGGCTGTTGCCATGCTGCCTCATGGGTCAGCACTGAAGCAGATGCAGATAGGTATTCTTTACTGCCAGGTATTTAATAAGAAACCTGAGTCTCACTCAGAACATCCTGTGTGCACATTTAGGATAAAATGCATAAAAAGAAATATTAAAAGTGCAACAGTAGAGCACAGTGTTTCTTCTACAACATTCTCTCTTCCTGGACAATGTTTTCCCCCTTAAAACTCCTCTTGCATAATTTCCCGTCCATCTCATGGAGAACCACCAGATTATAAAACCAGCCCTGGCTGAGAAGGTATGTCTCTGGCACTCATAGCCTCTCCATTAGAGGTGGGGTCCCAACAACAAGAGGGGAGAGACAGAGTAGTGGCTGCTCTACAGGCAATCAACATCATTTCCACATATTATTGATATCAGTGATGATGGATGTGGTCTTCCAATAAAGTCCATGTTTTTAGTCAATTTTAGAAAATTCATTACTTTTTGTCCAGACCTTGACAATACTGAATTTTATTACCTGTTCCAATTTAATTTGTATTACATTGAAAATTACATGAGCAAAAGTTACTCTGACAGAAGAATATTGATGGAGACAGTGGCGAGGCAGTTACTCCTCTGGAAAATGTCCAGGCTGGTTGTAGACCTTTTGGGCTCTGAGCTTGCAAAACCAAGCCAAAGATATACTTTCTCTCACGGCAGCTGCATTTTGCCCGAAGCTAAGGTCAGTCCACTAACCCAAGACTAACTTCTAGCAATTAAAATACCATTACTTGTGTAAGGGAAACATATATCTTCCTATCAGAACAAAATAGTTCACCCAATAGATTATTTATGTCAGACCTGGCTCAGAATGACGTTATAATGGAAAGGTATGTGTGGGTTTCCCTGTTCTCTAACTATGATCAGCAGCCCACAAAAATAGAAAATCACTAGGTTTACATTGTCCTTGGTGATAGCTGTGTTTCTCACAAGGGAAGACTGGAGAAGGTTTCACATCTTCTCTGCAGGACTAAAACAAAGACACTGGTAGCCCAGGACACACACACACACACACACACACACACACACACACACACACTCTTCCTCTTTAACACGCACACACTTTACACACTCACTACATTCCAAGCCACCAAAAAGAAGGGCAGGCTGTGACTTAATGTATTCAGTTTGAATATATTTTGAATATTCCCACCTTCTTTTCTCCTTATTACTCAGGTCTGAATATAGTATACCAACTGTAATTTGGACAGATCAGAAGAGGACAGACTATCATACCCCTTTTCTTAAAAACATTATTCTGCTCTTACAATTTAATTCAAAAATTATTCTTGGATGTTTTACATCGTGTCTGTGAGCTTCCAAGATCTTTAGGTTTTGTTTTATAGTCCTCATTGCTGTTGTTAAGTCATGTCTTCCAAACGAAATTCAGGTTGGGGTTGGATTTGGGACTTTGCCATAGGCTATTCTCTCAAACTTGCCCATTCCCTTCCCCTCCTCCCCCTCCCTCTCCCTCCTCCTTCTCCTCTTCCCTCCCCCTCTTCATTCTCCCCTTCCTCCCCCCTCATCCTCCCTCTCTCTTTCCCTCTCTTCTTCCTTCTCCCTCCCCTTTACCAGGTTTCTTTCTTCCCCTTTAAGTGATTTCTCCTTGATCCCGCTCCAATTCTCTACTCAAATTCAGCTGCTAAACTTCTTTTGTATTTCTAATTGGTATCTACAACATCACATTTTGTAAATTATTGCCCCCCAACTGTCCATTTGCTCACCTGGACAGAGATCCTGACCAAGATGCTTCAGTATCAAGTAAGGAACATCAGTTCTAAGCCAAAACTTCTAAAAGCTAGTGCTGGACCTTCCTGCTTTTTCTGCCAAAGTGACCATGGGTGCTTTGTCTTCCAGAAGGTGCAGGAGCTTTGAGTACTGGTTATATAATTAAATTTCTCATCATTTGAAGAGTTTTATGTGTTTTTGTAGTCAAATATACTAAGATGCTTTATTATATCAAGCCTAAGTGCTACTCATAATATGTTGATCTAGTCTTTTAATGGTTATATAATGTGATTTATTCTTAGTAGAATATTTTAAATTAATGCAGAAACTTAGTTAATGCCAAAGGACATTTTCTTCTCAAAATTGAAAATATTTCTGGTACTAGGGTTGGATAAATATATTAAGCTGAAAATGGCTTCTTTAATTTGTTTTTGGCTCTCCTCTTTAATTGTTAGAATTCCACTTAACGTTCTTGCTGTCTATAAAGAGTCATGAGTTATAAGAGCTTAAAAGTTAGCCTCTTTCAGTTGGGATTGTGATTCATCAATAAAAATGCTACATTTTGATAGTTTCTAGATTGATTACCATCACATGAAAAGACCACACTGAATTGTGATAATCTCTGCCTACATCATACAGCGTGAAGATCTGCTTGGTTAACAAGAGGATGATTTCCAATTTTCTCAAATTATTGCATGATATTCTTTCACCTACATTATTGCTCTTTACATTGAGGGGAACTAGGAAAAAAAGAAAATAAACCCTTAATGCTTAGCTTATTATCCAAAGTTTTATCATCATATTTATTTGTGGGTCTACACAGATAGTTTAACTCAGTCTTTCAAAGATGATAAACTAAATTTGCTGATTGGAGAGATGAAACAGAAGAAAAAGTAAATAATGATTTCTATTGTTTGTCTCTGAGGATTCATTGGACCATTGCATTATGACTGAAAATTGGTTAGGAATAGTGTTTCTGAAGATCAGACTTTGTGAGGCAGCCAACAGAGTACCCTGTTTCTATCTTATCGTATTGGAATAAATTAATCACTTATTGGCCAAAGTAAGAGAAATAAACATTTACTGAATGTTTAATCTCTCTTTATGTATGAACCCACTACTCTCCATCAGATCATTTGGCTCTGCAGCCAGCTCATCCCTGCACTGGTGATTCTTGACCCAGCACTTTCCTGGACTACACTTAATTTTTATTCTTCCTCGATGGCTGTTTTCATGCTACAGTGTCAGAGTTGAGCTCTTGCTCTGGAGATCATATGGTTGTGAATCCTAAAATATTTACTATCTGGCCTTTACAGAAAAT
This sequence comes from Taxidea taxus jeffersonii, assembly GCA_003697995.1. Taxonomy (NCBI): domain Eukaryota; kingdom Metazoa; phylum Chordata; class Mammalia; order Carnivora; family Mustelidae; genus Taxidea; species Taxidea taxus. Next base: position 111,406 of record ML103281.1, read on the forward strand.
GTTTGCCAACATCTAGTTTAGATAAAGTTTGTAGGGTCTAAAGTGAAAGTGTTATTATTTGATTCACTCTCTTTTAGTTTTCATGAGATGACACAATACTTTCCCCCATGATTTGCCGTTTCTCTAAATCTCAGTCCAAAACAAACATAAGTCCCCTCATCATGGAGTATGTTGTTTCCAATTCATTCAACCTTGTTTCAAGTTAAGGGAAGAGATAGATGTTTAGTTACCACTGTGTTGAATACTCAGGGGATTCTCAGAAGCCTGCAACAAAAGTGCCATGTTTCAGGTTTCAAAACAGCTCATCTGGGACTAGAACAGGGGAAGGAGTTATGATGTACTTCTTTGGAATTAGGTGCTGAATATCACTGAGTCATAAGGCAGGCCACCCCATTTTGCCTTTATGGAGGACAGTGAGCATCGCCAAGAAGCGGTCAGCATCCCCTTTTCCTCCCCCACACAAACAGCCCAATACAAATGGCTCAATTCCAACATCGATACTCAAGCTCAGTACTTCTCAGCTTTCTCTTTCCCTTGTGAACAAAGAACAGTGATTGTTTTTGTTGCTGCTTTAAACAGTGAGTCTGATGCAAAACTCTAAAACAAAATGATTTTCTCCTCCTAAAGTCCTTTACAAATTGTCTTGTCTTATGATCCCACCTTTTGCATCATGTTGGGTATTAGAAAATTATGTGAGTTTAAAAGGGGGTCTGGAAAAGTAGGAGTTCCAGGGACTTCAGTCACCTTGATGAAAGGGACATTTAGTAGGGTTCAGGAGGCCAGAGCTTGTTTGAGCTGGGAGAGAAATGAACTTCTTCTATCTCCTGCTGTCTGAAGAAACCCTATGAAGATGGGAGTGGAGTGATGGATATAAGGAAGAAGTTGTCTGAAGGACAATGTTTATCTGGAAAAGACTCAAAAGGATACCTAAGGTTATCTAAGGTTGAGGAATTCTAATCTTGAAAGTTTTCTCAACATAGGATCCCAGCCACCTGCCTTAAAATGTCTGGCTATAGATTTTATTACTGTCAGGGTACATAGGGATGGGGGTGTGTGGGTACTTTCAGTTTGGTGGCTCCAGACTTAGACTTTGACAATGGACTGAGCTGTCTAGATGTAGTGTTCTTTAAGCAAAAAGGCACAGATAACCTTGGCTCATCACCAGTGAGATAGTCATAGTCCCTGTATTGGCAGGTGTCTACCAGAGTGGATTTAACTCTGTCTTAATTTCCTAGAACTCTTGAATAAGTTACCATGAGCTGAGTGGCTTCAAGTAGCAGAAACAGATTCTCTCACAGTTTGGGAGACTAGAAGTCCGAAATCAAAGAGTTAGCAGGTTGGTTCTGCTGTGAAGGTTCGGAGGAAGAACCTATTTCTATGTCTCTCTCCGCTTCTGGTGATTGCCAACAATACGTGGAATTCCTTGGCTTATAAATGCATGACCCCAACAGATACTTCTGTCGTCTCATGGAGTTTTCCTCTAGATGTCTGTGCTGTGACCAAAGTTCCTTCTTCTCATAAGCACAACAGTCAGTTGAGTAGAGCCCACCTTAATCCAGTCTGTCCCCATCTTCACTTGATAATATCTGCAAAAACACTACTTCCAAATAAGGTCACATTCACAGGTACTAGGAGTAAGGACTTGAAAACACCTTTTTTGGGGGGACACAATTCTACTCACTATGCTTAGCAAGACTTTTTCAAGGAGGCCTATGCTGGTGAGCCAGATAGTTTCTCCTAAAATCTTCTGCAGAAATCCCACCAATCACTCACCATGCCTGGTTGTGCTCCTGGGACCCAGCACAGTCTGGGAAGTCCCTCTGCCCTTTTCCCATGACACTCCATGCTTTACTCTTCCTCCTGGATTCCCTTACTTCTTCCCCCAACAGGGTTGTGTCCAGGGTCTGGCCAGAAGCCCCTGAGTTGCCATCAGCTGATACCTTTATACTGATTGCCCTCTTGGCTTTAGAGAGAGCAGGAAACTCGAAAGATGGTTTGAAATTCTTTTATTTTTTAAAATTTAAATCTTTTAAACAATTTTTGGGTGGTTGGAAATTCTAAAGGCTTGGCCAAACGACTACAACTCTTACCCCAGGGGTTATGGTCTATATTTTGCAATAATTAAAATGAGAAATCATGGGTGGTGACAGCAGGTCTAGTGTTTGGGTTTCTGCATTCTGAACCCAAAGATGACGAAGAAATCTGGGAGGAGAAGTGGCTACAGTGAGTGTCTGCAGAGTGTTCCAAAACCCACGATTCCTCTAAATGGTGTAGATCACACAGATACCAGGCCATCAGTTGGCCCTTTATGTGACACATCAGAGAGTGAACAAAATGGCACATGATTTAGAAATCTTAGCTGGTGAACAGAGCTTGTTATAAGACAACATGAGAAGAAGTACTGTGGCCTCGTCCTTCACAGAAGGAAGAACAACCTTAAATACTAGTCTGACTTAAAGTTGAGTCCTAGAGGTTCAGCTCAGCTCCACCACTCACCAGCTGTGTCTTTTGGGAAGGAGCTGGTGGAGATCTATACAGATAGTGCACTTTCTAGATGGAGCAAATGTAGTAAGGTCTCCCGGCTGGACCACAGTGGGATGAGACCCCCTGTGCTGGGACCGGAGGCAGCTCTTCCTTCCACCCAGCTATCTCTTCCCTGAAAGGGCTGGGGAGGCCATAGAGTGGAGTGGAGTTGAAATTCCTGTTTGATTTTGCCCATTGTGATTTTTAGGGCAAAACTATAGCAAGGCAGTAGTAAACAAAATTCTTTTTAAGGTTGAAAAGTGAAAAATGCAGACAAAGTACTTACCGGATCCCATGCAAACTAACACATAATAATCCTGACCCACTAGTTTCTTCCTCTGCCCCATTACCAAACAAAATGAATCTAATTGTGCTGACAACAACTTGTGTTTGAAAAGCTGAATTCAACCAGATAAGTGAGCAAGTAGACAGAGGACGTTACCTTGATCCTTGAACCAGCTTGGATCTGCTGACTATCCAGCTCTTTCCTCATCTGCAAAATGGGCATAAAAACATGTTGGCCTCATAGAGCTTTTGTGAGTTATACACACAGAGTTTGTAGAACATCACATGGTGCATAGCAAGTGCTCAATGTGTGATTGTTGTTATGAAGTGGAAATCTCTTTGTATCCCTCACACTTACCAGAGCCTCTTGCTTAAAGGATTTCTATCCACACTTTACTCATTTATTATGTTTGTTTACTTGTCATATTGTAAAAGTTGTATTTGCTTTCAGAGAAAAATCTAGGAAACAGAAATGTAAAAGAATCATGCATGAGCAGTTTTTGTTGTATTTTAATCTTTTAAAAATGGTGGGATTATGGAGGGCACTTCTTGCACGGAGCACTGGGTGTGGTGCATAAACAATGAATTCTGGAACCCTGAAAAGAAATAAAAAAAAAATCAATACAAACGGTCTAGATGCTACCTCACAATAATTTACTTTGACCATATTGTGGATTAGATTATGTAGGAAGACAGATCTTGTGTTTAAATTAAATGTGCAAAATAATAAAAAAAAACTTACAGGTAAAAAGGCATACATTTTAATTTTTATAAAATTAGGATCATGCAACTGTTTTGTGTGTCTATTTTAAATTTAATATTACGTATTATATATATTATTTATAATGAAATTTCTCTAGATCATTAGGTATCTTTTGAAAACAAGAATGATTTGAAACACACGGGGGAGTGCCATGTGAAGATGCAGGCAGAGATCGGGGTGATGCTTCTACAAGCCAGTAGATGCCAAAGATGGTCAACAAACCCCCAGAAGCTGGGGGAAAGGATGGAGCAGATTCTCCCTCATGGTCCTCAGGAGAAACCAACCCTGCCAACACTACACTTTGATCTCAACTTGTAGCCTCCAGAACTATTTCAACTCAAGGATAAGAGAACATCACAAGATTGCTTGAACTCCATCATGATGGGGTTTGCTAAGAGCAGAGTGGATGGGACATTGTCAATGACTTCAGCTCTCATCCATCACACATTCACTTTCCAAAGCACACTAACCAAGAAGAGCTAACCAAGATATTAAGTCAGCTCATTCGTTATCTTCTGTCTTCTTGGCAAACAAGACAGGTTTTATAACCAGAAGATCAACCAACCAAACAAGCAAGCAAACAAACGAAATCCAAAATGGCCAGAGATCGGGAAGGAAACATCTGGATAATTTGGAAACCCTGATGGGCTTTTTATGGCAGGGGCCAGTTGCATTTGTTTTTAATAGAAAGGTGACTATATTTTAAATTCCGTACCCTCCCTCTTTCTGCCTCCTCTGATGTAAATCACTAGCCATGTATGGTATGTTGTTTTCTGGACTTTTCAGTGTTTTCCATTGGTCTGTCCTATAGAGGTTTTACATATTTTTTGGCATATTTCTGAATACTTGGTATTTTTTATTGATAATTTATTTATTTAAATTATTTTACTTTATTAATTTTCTTTTTTACCCAACATTAGTACAACATTAGTTTCAGATGTAGAGTTCAATAATTCATCAGTTGCATATAACACCCAGGGATCATAACACCACATGCCCTACTTAATGCCCTCCCCCATTTACCCCATTCCCCCCCATGCACCTCCCCTCTAGCAACCCTCAGTTTATTTCCTATAGTTAAGAGTGTGTCATGGCTTCTCTTCCTCTCTGATGACTTCCCATTCAGTTTTGCCTTCCTTCTCCTATGGTCCTCCATGTTGTTTCCTATATTGTACATATGAGTTAAACCATATGATAATTGTCTTTCTCTCATTGACTTATTTTGCTTAGCATAATACCCTCTAGTTTCATCCCTGGTGATGTATATGGTAAGATTTCATCCTTTTTGATGGCCGAGTAATATTCCACTGTGTATATATACCACATCTTCTTTATCCATTCATATGTTGATGGATCTTTGGGCTCTTTCCACAGTTTGGCTATCGTGGACATTGCTGCTTAAACATTGGGGTGTATGTGCCCCTTCAGATCACTATATTTGGATTGTTGGGATAAATATCTAGTAGTGCAATTGTTGAACCATAGGGTAGCTCTATTTTTAACTTTTTGAGGAACCTCCATACTGTCTTCCAGAGTAGCTGCACCAACTTGCATTCCCACCAACAGTGTAGGAGGGTTCCCCTTTGTGGACATTTGCCATTTCCTGACCTGTTAATTTTAGCCAATCTGACTGGTGTGCAGTAGTTATCTCCTTGTGGCTTTGATTTTGATTTGTATTTCCCTGATGGTGAGTGATGCAGAGCATTTTTTCATGTGTCTGTTGGCCGTTTGTATGTCATCTTTGGAGAAAAGTCTATTCATGTCTTCTGCTGATTTCTTCACTGGATTATTTATATTTTGGGATGCAGAGTTTGATAAGCTTTTTTAAGGATTATTTATTTATTTATTGACAGAGAGAGTGAGCGAGAGAGCATGCGAGAGAGAGAACAGAAGGAAGGAGTGCAGCAGGCAGAGGGAGAGGGAGAAGCAGACTCCCTGCTGAGCAGGAAGCCTGATGCTGGGCTTGGTCCCAGGCTCCTGGGATCATGACCTGACCCAAAGGCAGATGCTTAACTGACTGAGCTATCCAGGCACCCCAGAGTTCTCTATAACTTCTTTATAGATTTTGGATACTAGCTCTTTATCTGATATGTCATTTGCAAATATCTCCTCCCATCTCATAGGTTGCTTTTTGGTTTTGTTGTCTGTTTCCTTTGCTGTGCAAAAGCTTTTTATCTTGATGAAGTCCCAATAGTTCATTTTTACTTTTGTTTCCCTGCCTTTGGAGATGTGTCTAGCAAGAATTTGCTGTGATTGAGGTCAAAGAGGTTGCTGCCTGTGTTCTCCTCTAGGATTTTGATGGACCCCCATCTCACATTTAGGTCTTTCATCCATTTTGAGTTTATTTTTGTTTATGGTGCAAGGAAAAGTTCCACTCTTGTTCTTTTACATGTGGCTGTCCTATTTTCCCAACACCATTTGTTGAAGAGACCGTCTTTTTCCTATGGATATTCTTTCCTGCTTTGTTGAAGATTAGTTGACCATAGAGTTGAGGGTTCACTTCCGAGTTCTCTATTCTGGGTTCTCTATGTGTCTGTTTTTGTGCCAGGAGCTTATTGTCTTGATGATTGCAGCTTTGTAATAGAGCTTGAAGTCCAGAATTGTGGTGCCCCCAGCTTTGGTTTCTTTTTCAATATTCTTCTGGCTATTCAGGGTCTTTTCTGGTTCCATATAAATTTTACAATTATCTGTTCCAGCTCTGTGTAAAATGTCGATGGCATTTTTTAAAAAAAATTTTTTTAAAATTTATTTGTCAGAGAGAGAGAGAGAGAGCGAGTGAGCACAGGCAGACAGAGTGGTAGGCAGAGGCAGAGGGAGAAGCAGGCTCCCTGCCAAGCAAGGAGCCAGATGTGGGACTCGATCCCAGGATGCTGGGATCATGACCTGAGCCGAAGGCAGCTGCTTAACCAACTGAGCCACCCAGGCGTCCCTGTCAATGGCATTTTTGATATGGATTGCATTAAATGTGCAGGTTGCTTTGGGTAGCATAGATTTTTAAATTATATTTCTTCTTCCAATCTGTGAACATTGAATATTTTTCCATTTCATTGTGTCTTCTTCAATTTCTTTCATAAGTGTTCTGCAGTTTTTCGAGTACAGATCCTTTTCCTCTTTGGTTAGGTTTTTTTATAAGTATCTTATGGGTTTTGGTGCAATTGTAAATGGGATTGATTTCTTAATTTCTCATTCTTCTAGCTCATTGTTAGTGTATAGAAATGCAATTGATTTCTGTGCATTGATTTTATATCCTGCCATGTTGCAGAATTCCTATATGCATTCTAGCAATTTGGGGATAGAGTCTTTTGGGTTTTCCACAAAGAGTATCATGTCATCAGTGGAGAGTGAGAGTTTGACTTATTCATTGCCAATTCAGATGCCTTTTATTTCTTTTTGTTGTCTGATTGCTTAGGCTTGGACTTCTAGTAGTATGTTGAATACCAGTGGTGAGAATGGATATCTCTGTCATGTTCCTGATCTTAGGGGAAAGCTCTTAGTTTTTCCCCATTGAGAATGATATTCACTGTGGGCTTTTCCTATATGGCTTTTCTGATATTGAGGAATGTTCCTTCTATCCCTACACTGTGAGGAGTTTTAGTCAATAAACAATGCTGTACTTGTCAAGTGATTTTTCTGCATCTGTTGAGAGGATCATATGCTTCTTCTCCTTTCTTTTTATGGTGTATCACAATGATTGCTTTGCATATATTGGACTATATTTGCAACCCAGGAATGAATCCCATTTGGTCATGTTAAATAATCCTTTTTATATGCTGTTGGATCCTATTGGCTAGTATTTTTGTTAGAATTTTTGCACCCATGTTCACCAGGGATATTGGCCTGAAAGTCTCCTTTTTGGTGGGGTTTTTGGTTTTTGGATCAAGGTAATGCTGGCTTCATAGAATGAGTTTGGAAGTTTTTCTCCCACTTCTATGTGTTGAAAGTGCTGCAGAAGAATAGGTATTAATTCTTGTTTAAATGTTTTGTAGAATTCCTCTGAGAAGCCATCTGCCCCTGGACTCCAGAAAGCTAACTGCCCAAACGAGCCTTGCTCACTCAGACTAGGCTATTTTGTGCCCCGTGTTTTTGCCTGTGATGGGCCTTTTGCCAGAAATGCCATTGCCCCCTCCAACTGCCCCTGCTCCAATCCCATCGTCATTTAGGGATTCATGTTTCTCCCCATCTGGTTCCAGCAGAGACAGCACATGGGGGGCCATACAGGGTCTCTGCTCCATGACATGAGGGATTCAAATTTTCTGGGACAAGGTCTCCAAGAGATTCCCCTGCTCTTTAAAGTGTGAAAGCACCATTGGTACCTCCTGCTCCTCCATCAGTATTCAGCTCAGAGGCCACTTCCTCCAGGGAGCCCTCATGCCCTGCCCTGCCATCCATTCCCACAGCACCCTGCAGCAGGGACAGGTAGAGAGCCAGGGTGGACCAGCAATGGGGGCACACACCACATTCACGAGTGCTTCCAGTCCTTGAGCTCTGTCTCCTGCTGCCTGTGACTCTGTGGGGAGACATGGATTACTTGTCGGGGTTTCCACTGGTAGCAGTGTCATCTCGATCAGGTAGGATGCGCCTCCCCTTGGGAATCCTCACCCTGCACTCCATCCCCTCCCAAAGCTGTCCTTGAGATCTCTGTGGTGGGAGCAGGTGGGAGGTAAAATCACCTGCTCATGAGGGCCTTCAGGGTTGGCGGAAACGTGGTGGGACCCCAAATGAACAGGCCTCCTCCATGCCCCACTCCTCAGACAGCAGGATGCCCGCTGGGTGGAATGGGTCCACGCCTTGCTGACCTTCCCCATGGTCCCACGCAGAGATTTTCTAAGGATTACAGGAGGAAGCCCTGAAAACACAGGGTTCTTACAAAAGGTGGGAGTCTTTCCTCCTGCTTCTACTCTGATCCCCCAACTGCCCAAACACAGTCTCAATCTGTCCTCCTCCTCCATCTCCACGATGACCACCCCAGGGCCAGCTCCCAGTGCTCCATGCTGACCCTGTGAGCACCTCCCAGAATAATCCATCCCGTCTCCCCCACCCGCTTTCCCCTGTCCCCAGAACTGTGCAGAACACACCTCACAACCATGCTCACCAGCGCCCTGTGTCTCCAGGTATGCATCCGCCCCTGGTGTCCTTCCACTGTCTTTACACAGTGGCCTTGTTCCCTGACCCCTCCCCTGACACCTTTTTCCTTTTCCCCCAGAGCCCTGGGAGCACAGCCTTCAACATTTATACACCTGTGCTCCCTGCATAGAACAATCTGCCCTCTGCCCTCCCAGACGACCTACCTCCTGTTCCCCTAGTCTCAGCCTGAATGTCTCCCCTGGCTGTGGCCCCGATCCCATTTGCCATCCACTATAGCAATTCTCTGCAGAGAAATGATTGCTCTTTCCTGTCTCCTTGTTCTTGATTCCCTGGCCTTGCCGCTCACTAGGACAGAAGTGCTGAGGTTCCTCGAGCCTCACTGCCTTGTTTTCTCCAACACTGCCACGCACATGTCAAAACGGCACCAAAGACATTGGAGAAGCTGCAGAGAGTCCCCATGAGTGGGTACGAAGGAAGACAGTCACCCCCAGGCCAACATTGGGTCAAATAGACTCACGGGGGTGGGTACGTCTCCAAACACCTTCTTGACCCTTTCCTGTGGGCTCTGGGTCAAAGGCTGCCTCCCCTGCCTGCACTCCCAGGCCCTCTGGGGGGCTTCCCTGCACCAGCAGTCCATGGAGGCCTGCATGGTCCAGGGGGCACTTGGGCCCATTGCTGGGACAGCCCCCCACTGGGCTCAGCAAATGCTGCTTCCCTGCCCTCCCTCCAGGCCCCTGATGGGACCGCCTCCCCCTGTGGCTGGAGCCTGGGAGCCCCTCCTTGGTCCTGCCCTCCTCCCTGCTGCAGCTGGGGACTGACCCTGGTCTCCTCCTCTGCACCCTGTGGGACAGTGCTCCCTCCTGCCACATTCCCTGCCACCTCAGGGCACTCTGCTCTCTAGGAGGAGGATCATGGAGACTTTCCTCTCCTTACACATGGCACACACACATTGTTTCTTTTCAGTAATTTATTGAACTACAGATACATACTTGAATTTATTTAAAATGTAAAATAAATCTATTCTAAAATTTCCAACTATATTTTTACATTGTTTGGGTCCTCACAAACAACTACACTAGTCTAGGTTCGGTGGGATGTGAGCGTGTGCACGCGCCCTCGTGCATGGGCCCGTGTGTCTGTCATCCAGAGAACACTTGGGATTTTGAGCACTTAAAATTCTTAAAATGTTAGACAACAAACAGTATCTTAAACGAACTGATAAAAATGAAGGAAATGTGTTACAGAACAAGGAAGAAACGGCTGCAATTTCTTAAGATTTCCTATCAATAAATTTAAGACTACACTAATGCTATGAATTTAGGACTAAACTATGAATGGAGGACTAACATTTGAGTTTAGGACTAAGATTTGAATTAAGGACTAAAATGTAGTTGAGAAGTACACTAAGGATTTTTTACAGGTGTGTGGGATGTTGTTTTGTTTAAGGTTTCTTCTGTTTTTCTTTAAGGCAATTCCATGGTTTTCACATAAATGCCGAGTTAGTTCTGCACACCTGTAAGGCTGGTCCTGGCACACGCAAATGGTCGTGTTTGGAGTCTCCTTCCAGGTCAACCAGAGAGGATGTCTTCAGGCCTAGTGACGTGGATTTAAATGCACACACAATCCTACAGTACAGAGCTGTAGAGGGTCTGGTCTGATGGGGAAAGTCCGTATTGAGGACAACGTGCACGAAGGTCTGTCTCGATGTGCGGCGACAGGGACAGCGGGCTACACGGCTGAGCGTACCTGGGGCCCCGGTGGAGAAGCAGGCGCTCGCCTCGAGGGAGAGCCATCAGACGTGCTGCCCAGACCGCCCCGCAGAGGCTGTGCGGGGCTGTGGCTGTTGAGAGCCCAGCGGCCCTGAGCCCCGTCCCACCCGCAGGCGACCCCGGATCCCGGAGCCCTCACAGGGGGACCTCCCCGCTCCCCGGGGCCCGGGGACCCCAGGGACCCCCTGGCACTTCCCCAGCTCTGCGGGCGGCGGGCGGAGCCGCAGGAGCAAGAGGGTCGCTCGGGAAAGGCAGGCGGTTGGACTCCAGGCCGGCCAGCGTCTGCCTCAGGAGGTCATTTTCTCTGCTCAGCTCCCGGAACCTCCTCTCGCTGGACACAGCAGCTTCCCAGGCCTTTGCGGCTCTGCTGTGATGGCAGAGGACCAGCTGGCGGCAGTGGGAGCTGTGTCTCTGCAGCTCTCGGCGCAGGTCTCGGGCCACGTCCCTGTGGAGGTTGTGAAGTGGCACGTGGAGTCCAGTTCTCCGGACAGGCGGGCCAGTGTCTTCTGCGTTGCCTCGCGCTGAGCTGCCCCTCGAAGCAGCATTCCGTGCAGTCGCAGGGCGTGTTCGTCCCGCTCGTCCAGTGGCTTCTGCAGGCTCAGGCTCAGCTGCTGGATGTCACGGTCCCCTGTGCATTTTCCCGCCGCAGAGATGCTTCCCGGGTGCGCAGACGGGGGTGTGTCGGGCCAGCTCTGCGATCTCTTGCCTTTCTGCCTGCAGGGGTGTGGCTCTGCCTTGCGGATCCCCTTCGGGACGTGGAGGGGACACAGGGAAGCCAGCGAGCTCAGGGACAGCCTGCAGATGAAGGGCTGCCCGGCGGGCGCGGTGTCGCCATTCCCGGCTCCGCTCTTCGGCGGGACTCCCCAGGTCCCGGCACCGGCGTCATCTGCAGGGAGGTCAGGCGGGGGACGGCCTGCAGCCCGGGTCGTGCCCTGGACGGCGACCGGCGGGTTCGATGTTTCGGGACCGGCTCCGTGCGTGCCCTCGAGGGCTCCGGCCCTTCTTCCCCTCCTCTTCCTGCCCTCTCTGCCTCCATCTCGAGCCCTGTTGGTCGAGCCGATCTGCTGGTTCTGGAAACGGAGCGTTGTCACTGCAGTCCCTCGCTCGTTTCGTCCCCGGTTGTTCTCTGTCCCTGTCTGCTGTTCCTAGGACGGCGTTTTCCCCAGTGGCCTGGGGACGTTGAGGGTTCTGGCTCCTCGGGTCCTTTTTCAGGACGTCGGCAGGGTCCCAAAGGACCAGGGCTCAGGCTTTGATTCATGGCCGCCAAGCACAAGGTGCGTAAGGAGGGACCGGCCAGCACCCCGGGTGGCCCGCGGGCGTCCTGGGCTTGTGTGGTTGGGCCCATGTCCTGGCGGCCCGCTGCGCAGACTTGGGGGCGGGCAGAGCACCTTTGTCCCAGCGCCTCCGCAGCTCTTGGAGGGAGTCGTCTCTTCAGCAGGAGCAGCAGCAGCGCGGTCCCCAGCAGCACCACCCAGGGCAGCACAGGGATACGTGTCCGGCTTCTGGAAATCTCCTGCAGCGCAGCCCACACGTGCTCCAGGACCACCTGGCAAGTGGATCCGCTGGCCGAAGCAGGGCCCTCCATGGCTGCGTCGGGCTCCACAGCGACGCCTCCGAGTGCCAGCGTCCTGGGGCCCCAACTGCCCACTGAGAACCCTGTGCAGAGTTCCGTGTCTGAGGTCGGCCTGTGCGTGGCAACCGGGCAGAGCAGTTGGGCTGGGGGAGGGGAGGACAGCCAGGTTTTAAAACAATTTTTTAAATTGTATTTCATTTAGCAAACATATAATACATCAGTAAATTTATATGTAGAGTTCAGCTATCATCAGTTGCATATAACACCCAGTGCTCATTATATTACATGGCCTCCTTAATGCCCATCACCCATTTATCCAAACCCCAACCCCACATTCCCTCTACTGTCTCTCAGTTTCTTTCCTATAATTAAACATCTCATGGTTTCTCACCCTCTCTCATGTCTTTCCTTTCCGTTTTCCCTACCTTCCCCTATGATCCTCTGTGCTGTTTCTTATAATCCACTTATGAATGAGTCCATATAATTGTCTTTTTCTGATTGACCTGTTTCACACAGCATAATACCCTCTAGTTACATCCATGTTGATGTAAATGGTAAGTATTGATATTTTATTTAATTTTCATTTTGAAACTCTTTATCATTGGTATACAGAAATACTATGTGTATCTGTATATCTACACTATATATAGATGTATGTATGCAAAAATATATGTTTTTCCAAGAAATTTTCAAAGTATTACTAATTCTATTAAATTGTCTGTAGGCTTAATTGGATTTTTACTTGTATTATTTTATTATCTGTGACTAATGAGGATTTTATTTCTTTCTGTAACTTCCTTAACGTTTCATATCTTTCTATTGTTTGATATAATGAATCATATCCCCATTGCTGAATAGAAATTGTGACCGTAAGTTTTAAATAGAAATTGTGTATACTTGTTTTTTCCTGGATCCCCAAATAAAGTTTTCAGTGTTTTGACATTAAATGTTTCATAGATACACTTATCAGGAAAAAGATGCTTTCTTCTTTTCCTAATTTCCCATGAGTATTTTGTTAAATGAACTGGTATTACTTTCACAGAATTTTTTTCCTGCATCTGCTGAGATGGTTGTACTTTTAAAACTATTGATATGGTTGATTATATTAGCTGACGTTCTATTGTTAAACCAAATTGTCATTCCTCAAATAAGCTGATTCGTTCATGATGTATTAAAAAAAAAAAACAACTAGCAAGATTGCTGTTGTTGAATAAGAGTCCAGGCTATAGATTAGTGCTTCTGAAATTTGTGTCTGCCTACAAACCTTCTGGATCTTATTAACACAGACTTACTAACTTACTAGTTTGGGTCTGGTACCTCAGCTTCTGCATGTGATTGTGATGCTGGTCCATAGACCACACTTTCAGAAGCAACACTATAAACATTGCATAATTAATGTAAAATTGATTTGATAGATACTTCAATTAACATTTTTTTGACTTTTTAAAATAATTCTCTGATGAGGCTTGAATTTACATATTTTCCTAATTTCCTGGATATTGAATTGATGGGTCAAAGACTCTTAAAACTTATTGTTAAATGCTTCTGTTAAAGAGTGTATACATCATGGTCCCACCCTCAATATTAAGATCTCCTTTACCTGGCAACTTTAACTAACTGTAAATCCTTCTGTTTGTAAGTTGCCATGATATAAGTTTTCTATGGAGGGTCACAAACTTATCAGCTTAAAACTTACTAGCTTGCACCTCTGTAGGTCTGGATTGAGCGCACTGTGGCTAGATTCTCTGTTCAGAGTCTCACAAGGTCAAAGTCAAGGTGTTGGCAGGACAGGGCTCCTAACTGGAGGATCTGGACAGGAATTTGCTTTCAGCCTCCTTCAGGTTGCTGTCAGACTTCAGTTCCTTGGGACTGTGGGGCTGGGTCACCATTTTCCTGCTGGTTGCCCTTAGTTCATGTAGGCTGCATTCCTTCTCAGGTAGCCCCCTCTCCATCTTCAAAACAGCCATAGTTATTGAGTCCTTCCGACTCTACTACCAGCTGGAGAACATGCCCTGATTTTAAGGGCTTGTGGGGTTACATTGGGTCACCCCTGGATAATCCAGGGCGATCATCCAAGTTCAAGCTCCACTGTGCCATGTAATGCGTCATGATGTTAGGACGTGATCATATCATCACATTCACAGTTTCTTGGGAGTTATATAGGACATTTTGCCGGGACCCATTTAGAAAGTCTGCTTACTGTTTCATCCAAATAAAATTTGTTATTTTCCCCTTGCTTTCTCTGTTTAAAACCAATTTTATTCCTTAGTCATAACCTTATGCCTCTGCATTCTAACACTTTGGACCCTGTTTTTCCTTTTGTATTTATCTGACATTTCGGGGTTATTGATGTTCCCAAGGCACTCTGAGTAAAAATGGAAACCCAGCAAACAGATTACAAACTAAAAATTGCTTTGATAACCAGCACCATCACTGCTCTGGACATTTCTTAGTAAAGTCCTTTCAGGATGAGCAAATTGATGAGCTTTTGCTCTGAGGTTTAAGTTTTTCTACTTAATTTGGAAGGTTCATTAAAGTGAAAGTTTATGCAGTGGATGGAAGATCATTTCCCCAGCATGCCCAGGATCTGCTCTGTTCTAGGCAAAGAACATTTACAGATTTTTGATAACTAAGTCCAGAACAGTGAACTTTACTGATGTAATTACACCCCAAACCACCTTAGCATCCAAGGAAACATTGTTCAGGTTCAGGCCAGGCTGTCTTTATCATGAGACAAACGTGTCTTGACAACTGGAGGCAGCCCCACCACATGCCACACACTGTCGAGGAATGTTTTTCATCGATTATAAAGCTGTGCTTCTTCCAGATGGAGGAGTATAAAAATTCTTTTTGAAGTCATTCTATTGGTCAATGCATTTGTTTTGGCTCCCAGTAAGGGAAAATCTTCTCAGTAAAAGGGTGTCTATTTATCATAATGTCACCAAGTCAGAATCATTATTGAAAGAAACTTTGTTAGTTTGGTAGATGAAAAATGGTGTTTCAATTTGAGTGAGGTAGAAAACATTTTAGGCTAGTTACTCATTTATGTTTCCATTTCTGATTTTTTTCTTCTCTGCTTTTCCACTGGGTTGTTACCACTTCATGGATTCTAGGTATCACCATTTTATCTGTGATATTTCTGATATACATTTTGTCCTTTAACATTTTGTTCATTTTTGGACCTATGGACGATTCAAACTCTTATGAGATAATTTTTTTCTAATTCGACTTCTCTCATCATTTTTTAAATAATTTTTTTATTGTTATGTTAGTCACCATACAGTTTGTCATTAGTTTTTGATGTAGTGTTCCATGACTCCTTGTTTGCCTATAACACCCAGTGCTCTAATGCAATACATGCCTTCCTTAATACCCATCACCGGGCTTACCCATCCCCAACCCCTCCCCTCTAAAACCCTCAGTTTGATTCCCTGAGTTCATAGTCTCTCAGGGTTCATCTCCCCCATTGATTGCCCCTCTTCAAATTTCCCTTCCTTCTTCTCCTAATGTCCTCCATGCTATTCCTTATGTTCTACAAGTAAGTGAAACTATATGATAATTGTCTTTCTCTGCTTGACTTATTTAACTCAGCATAATCTCCTCCAGACCCATCCATGTCAGTGCAAATGGTGGGTGTTCATCCTTTCTGATGGCTGAGTCATATTCTATTGTATATAAGGACCACATATTTATCCATTCATTTGTTGAAGGGCATCTCAGCTCCTTCCACAGTTTGGCTATTGTGGACATTACTGTTATGAACATTTGGTGCCTATAGCCTTTCTTTTCACTATATCTGTATATTTGGGGTAAATACCCAATAGTGCAATTGCTGGGTCATGAGATAGCTTTATTTTTAACTTTTTGAGGAACCCCCACACTGTTTTCCAAAGTGGCTACACCAACTTGCCCTCCCACCAACAGTTTAAGAGGGTTCCCCTTTCTCCACAACCTCTCCAACATTTGTTGTTTCTTGTCTGTCAATTTTTGTCATTCTAACTGGTGTAATGTGACATCTCAATGTGGTTTTGATTTGAATTTCCCTGATGGCTAACTTTACACCTTAAAGAACTGGAAAAAGAACAAGAAATAAAGCCTAAGCCATGTATAAGAAGATAAATAATTAAAATTAGAGCAGAGAACAATGTATTAGAAACCAGAAATACAGTAGAACACATCAATGAAACTAGAAGCTGGTTCTTTGAAAGAATTAATAAGGTCAATAAACCAATTACCAGACTTATCCAAAAGAAAAGAGGAAGGACCCAAATTAATAAAATTATGAACGAGAGGGGAGAGATCACAACTAACACCAAGGAAATACAAACAATTATTAGAAATTATTATCAACAACTGTATGCCAATAAATTAAGCAACCTAATGGATGCCTTCCTGGAAAGTTATAAACTACCAAGACTGAAACAGGAAGACACTGACAACCTGAATAGACCAGTAACCAGTAACGAGATTGAAGCAATGATAAAAAAACAGAACAAAACAAAACAAAAAACCTCCCAAAAATCAGGAGTCCAGCTCCTCATGGATTCCCTGGGGAATTTTACCAGACATTCAATGAAGAAATAATAACTATTCTCCTGAAGCTCTTCCAAAAAAAAAAAAAAAAATAGAAGCAAAAGGAAAACTTTCAAACTCACTCTATGAGGTTGCATCACCTTTATCCCAAAACCAGGCAAAGACCCCATCAAAAAAGAGATTTACAGACCAATATCCCTGATGAATATGGATGCCAAAATTCTCAATAAGATCCTAGCTAATAGGACCCAACAGTATATTAAAAGGATTATCCACCACGACCAGGTGGGATTTATCCCTGGGAAACAAGGGTGGTTCAACATTCACAAATCAATCAATGTGATAGAACACCTAAATAAGAGAAGAGACAGGAATCACACAGTTCTCTCAATTGATGCAGACAAAGCTTTGAAAAAATACAGCATCCTTTCCTGATTAAAACTTTTCAGAGTGTAGGCATAGAGGGAACAGTCCTCAATTTCATAAAACCATCTATGAAAAGCCCACAGTGAAAACCATCTATGAAAAGCCCCATTTCTTCAATGGGGGAAAAGCTGAGAGTCTTTCCCTTAAGATCAGGAACACAACAAGGATACCCACTCTCACCCTATTGTTCAACATAGTCCTGGAAGTCCTAGCAACAACATTCAGACAACAAAAAGAAATATAAGATATTCAGATTGGCAAAAAAGAAGTCAAACTCTCTCTCTTTACAGATGACATGATGCTTTATGTGGAAAACCCAAAAGACTCTGCCCCCAAATTACTAGAACTAATACAGCAATTCAGTAATGTGGCAGGATATAAAATCAATGAACAGAAATCAGTTGCTTTCCTATATACTAACAATGTAACTGTAGAAAGAGAAACTAGGGAATTGATTCCATTTACAATAGCACCAAAACTCTTAAAATACTTGGACTAAACCCTACCAAAGAGGTAAAGGATCTCTACTCTGGAAACTACAGAACACTTATAAAAGAAATTGAGGAAGACACAAAAAGATGGGAAAACACTCATGCTCATGGATCAGAAGAATAAACATTGTTAAAATGTCTACGCTGCCCAGACTAATCAATACTTTCAATGCCATCCCAATCAAAATACCAACAACATTTTTCAAAGTGCTAGAACAAGCAATCCTAAAATTTGTATGGAACCAGAAGAGACCCCCAAATCACTAAGGAAATGTTGAAAAGAAAAATAAAGATGGGGTCATCACATTGCCTGATTTCAAGCTATATTACAAAACTGTGATTACCAAGACAGCATGGTACTGGCACAAAAGCAGACACATAGATCAATGGAATGGAATAGACAGCCCAGATATGGACCATCAACTCTATGGTCAACTAATCTTTGACAAAGTAGGAAAAAATATCCAATGGAAAAAAGACAGTCTCTTCAATAAATGGTGCTGGGGAAATTAGACAGCTATATACAGAAGAATGAAACTCAACCATACTCTTACACCATACACAAAGACAAACTAAATGGATGAAAGACTTTAATGTGAGACAGGAATCCATCAAAATCCTAGAGGAGAACATAGGCAGTAACTTTTTCGACATCAGCCACAGCAACTTCTTTCAAGGAAAACAAAAGCAGAAATGAGGGCTTCGGGGACTTCATCAAGATGAAAAGCTTCTGCATAGCAAAGGAAACAGTCAACAAAACAAAAAGACAACCCACAGAATGAGAGATGATGCTTGCAAGTGACACTACAGGTAAAGGTCTAGTATCCAAGATTTATAAAGAACTTCTCAAACTCCACACCCAAAAAACAAATAATCAAGTCAAAAAATGGGCAGAAGACATGAACAGACACTTCTTCAAAGAAGACATACAAATGGCTAACAGGCACATGAAAAAATGCTCTCTCAACATTTTTAAAAGATTTACTTATTTGAGAGAGAGAGAGAGCATGAATGGGAGGAGGGGCTGAGGGAGAAGGAAAGAGAATCATAAGCAGATTCCCCACTGAGCACAAAGCCCAACATGGGGCTCAATCCCAAGGTCCTGAGGTCATGACCTGCATCAAAATCAAGAGTGAGACACTTAACCGAATGAGCCAACTAGGCACCCCTCTCATCATTCCATTTCAAGATCAAAGTTCACTTTTTCATCCTAAGATCAGATGTATTTTTTTTTCCAGACTTGTCATTATTGGCCTTTTTTGAATAGGAATTTCTTTTGGAGTATAGTGTGAGGTTGAGATTGTACATTTTTTCCCTCTAAATACTTAACTAATTATTCTAAACTACTTCATCAAATAATCATTTTTCTTTCTGCAATGACTTTTCGGCCATATTATATAATATATTGGATTCTCATTTACATATTCAGGGAAATATGAAAATACAAGTATTTGAGGGAAGATAAATATGACAAGGTGAGGGGCATCTGGGTGGCTCAGTCAGATAAGCATCAGCCCTTGGCTCAGCTCATGATATCCAGGTCCTGGGACTGAGTCCTACATCTCCTGCTCCTGCATCCCTGCTCAGCCAGGGGCCTGATTCTCCCTCTCCCTCTGCCCGCCGCTCTGCCTACTTGTGTGTGCACTCTCTCTCTCTCTCTGTGTCAAATAAATAAAGAAAATCTTTGTAAAAAAAGATGACAATGATGTGTTTGGGGAATAATAACTGGCTCTGGATTTTAATCACCTATTGTTCTCCCTTTGGTCATTGTTGCAAACCCATCCCTTCTCTGTAAACAATGAAGAGCAAAAACGGGGACTCACTGGGTCCCTTAGGATTGTCCTCCTTAAGGCCAGTGTTGCCCTTAGTCAGTGATCTCTGATCAGTGAGTCTGTCTTTGGGGAGCCTCAGCTCAGTGCTGGGGAAGGGAGAAGGAGGATTATCTGTTGCAGCCATGAGCTGCTCTCAGTGGTCTTGAGGGATTCCATCCTGCTGGTAAATATCCCCAAACCTATACTAGGAAACCCTGTGGATAAAGATACTTGGCCACTTGGCAAGTTTAGCTTACCTGTACCTGGGGTCTCACATCCATCCCCATACCCCTCAACATCTATGCAAGAACTCCTTTCAGACATTCATGTTACTCTTTTTGAGGAGAGTTCTGATAAAGTCACTTGTCTTCATTTCTCTTCTTTCCAGGAGTTTTGCCTCCAATGCCCTCAGGGATGGGAGTTGCACATGGCTCCCTAGCTGGCCCACCACCTCTCATGGGCCTGTGGAGGACGCAGCTCTACCTGGCCAGGTTATGTCCCCTCAAAAACCATACAGGTGCTGGAATCAGGCAGTGCCACAGAAGACAGCAGCAATCCTATGCCAGCCTGCAGCTCACAGCTATTAAAATAAGAGCTGGATTTATGAATGTCATACATCAAAACTTTACATTCTCTGTCATTCTTTAACAGGGCAGAACTGTGCTTTCAGAATTTGTGTGACTCTAAGCAGAAGAGTTCTGACATTTTGACATCCCAATTCTCTATTAAGGCAATAGAAATATTGACATATTCCTCATATGCTCTTGCCTTTCTTTTCCCCATAGGCTTTTTTTTTTTTAAGATTTATTTATTTATTTATTTATTTGAGAGAGAGAGAGAGAGCGAGCTCAGAAAGACAGAGAGGCAGGCAGAGGCAGAGAGAGAAGCAGGCTCCCCGCCGAGCAAGGAGCCCAATGTGGGACTCGATCCCAGGACGCTGGGATCATGACTTGAGCCGAAGGCAGCCGTTTAACCAACTGAGCCACCCAGGCATCCCTCCCCATAGGCTTTTGATGCTTCCAGATTCAATAAATACTAAGGTTGGAGTTACTTGCTTTTAAGTTTCAATTTTTAAATTATAGATCCATAGGAAGTTGTGAAAATAGTGAAGAGAGATTCCCTGTACCATCCAGGTTCCCCCAGTGCTTTTATTTTAGGTAACTATTGCTCCACATCCCATCTGGACATTGACATCGGTACGGGTGTGCCATTCTTTGTCATCTTATCATACGTGTAGGTTCCTGTAACCATCACTGCAATCACGGTACAGAACTGTTCCATCCACACAGAGCCTTTCCTCATGCTATCCCTTTACTGTTTGCCTCATTCTCCTTGCCATTGCTAACCCCTCTGAACACTAGTCTAATCTTCACTTCTGCGATCGTGTCATTTCAAGAACGTTATGCAAATGAAATCATACAGAATCTGGCCTTTTGAGATTGGCTTTGTTCACTCAGCATCCTGCCCTGAGATCCATCCAAGTTGTTACATGTGCCAACATTTTACTCCCTTTAACTGCTGAGGAGTGCTCCAGGCTGTGGCCTTACCACAGTTTGCTTAGCCATTCATCTATTCAGAGATATTTTGGTGGTTTCCAGTTTTTGGCTATAACAAATAAAACTGCTATGAAAATTCAGATACAGCCTTTGGTATGGACATAACTTTCATTTCTCTGGGATAAATGCCCAGGGCTTCTACTGCTGGGTTGTAGGGGAAGTCTATGTTCAGATTCTTTAATAAACTGCCAAATTATTTCCCAGAGTGGTCGCACGATTTTGTACACTCACCTGCAATGTGTGACAGATCCAGTTTCTTGTATCCTCACCAGCACCTGGTATTGTCACTGTTCTTTCTTCTAGCTCTTCTGGCACACTGTGTGGTGATACTCATTATGGTCTAATTTGCATTTCTCTGAAAGCTAATGATATTGAACATTTTTGTCATAAGCTTATTTCCCATCCACATAGTCTCTTTGGTGAAATGTTTCTTCATGTCTTTTGCCTATTTTCTGATTGGATTGTTTCCCTATTTAATGCTGAGTTTTGAGAGTTCTTCATAAATTCTAAACATGGGTCCTTTGTCAGATATGTGGTTTGCCAATGTTTTTCTCACAGACTGCAGCTTGTCTTGTTATCATTTTAACAGGGACTTTCACAGAGTAAAAAGTTTGAATTTTAATGAGATTAAATTTATTGATTTGTTCTCTTATGCATTAGGTTCTTGACATCATGTCTAGAACTCTTTGCGCATCCCTAGGTCATGAAGGTTTTGTATGCTTCTAAAAGTTTTATCATTTCATGTTTTACCTTTAAACTGGTGGTCTATTTTGAGTTAGTTTTTGCATATGGTGTGAGCTTTAGTTGGGGTTAATTTTTCTTCGGCCATAGATAACCTGAATTGCTTCAGCACCTTTGTGAAAAGACCATCTTTCCCCCATTTAATTGCTTTCATGCCTGTCTCAAAAGTTTTGAATTTTGGCTTTTGCAGAGCACAGAGCCCAGATTCAGATATGGTGAAAGCATCAGTTGTGTGATCTCAAATATCCCATCTGGGGACAAGCCACACTGGGACTTAATGGTTGTGTTGGATTTACTCTTGTAGGTGCTCAGTGTGTCATGGAAAGAACTTAACATCAGGGACAAGTTGTTATCAGAGCTGAATACAATGGGCAATTTACTGGCAGGTAGAGCAGACTGAGAGAGAGAGAAAGAGAGAGAAAGAATTACAGTTTGTAGATGGGAGAAAGCATTCTTTTTTTTTTTAACTTTATTTAAGCTTTATTTAAACATATAATTTAACCCCACCACCCTCTCCCAACTCCTCTTCCCCCCACCCCCCTCAGTTTTTTTATGACATTCAGAGTCTCTTTTGGTTTTTCTCCCTCCAGATCCCATCTTCTTTCATTTTTACTTTTCCTACCACCTTAACTCCCACCCCCGTTGCATCTCCACTTCCTCATATCAGGGAGATATGAAAGCATTCCTTTTTAAAAAATTTAAATATTGTTTTATTTTTTCAGTGTTCCAAGATTCTTTGTTTATGTACCACACCCAGTGCTCCGTGCAATATGTGCCCTCCTTAATACCCACCACCAGGCTCACCCAACCCTCTACCTTCCTCCCCTCCAAAACCCTTAGTTTGTTTCTCAGAGTCTACAGTCTCTCATGGTTTGTCTCCCCCTCCGATTTCCCCCAACTCCCTTCTCCTCTTCATCTCCCCATGTCCTCCGTGTTATTCCTTATGCTCCACAAATAAGTGAAACCATATGATAATTGACTCTCTCTGCTTGACTTATTTCACTCAGCATAATCTCCTCCAGTCCCGTCCATGTTGATACAAAAGTGGATTCATCCTTTCTGATGGAAGCATAATATTCCATTGTATATATGGGCCATATCTTCTTTATCCATTTGTCTGTTGAAGGGCATCTTCTTACCAAAATGTGCTGGCTGAGAGGCAAGTGTCCTATGAGATCGTCAGAAAGCCAGCTTGGAAATGCTTGGTACGTTCAGAGAAATGCTCCTGCATCATTAGCCAGTTCTCAGGATGCAGTTTAAAACCACTGAGCTTTTTTCTACCTTAACAATGCTTATACTCCTGATTCAGGAACAATAGAACTATGGTTTGAAAATGCTTCTCACTCTAAGATTTTCCCAGAGGAGTGACAAAACCCAACAACTCCAATCTTTTTTTGCATAATTTATGAACTGATGTCAAACTCACAAGCAGGATGAAGTTTATGTGATCGAGTGATGAGACCACAGATTTTCTGGGTGATGAGTTGCAGCTACAATAACATGAACTTCCACTTGGGAAATCACTTCTTCAAATAAGGCTGCAGTGGATTGCCCCTTCTGGTTGACTTCTGCTCCTTTGCATACATACCCTGCTCTGGAGTTGGGCACACAGGACTGCTTCTTAGGGGCAAGAATGACCGAGGTGAAGGGCCTGCTTACTTTCTGCTGAGGGACTTGAGTGAGTGTAAAACAAAATGGCTATTGCTGCCTCTGGGGTTGGGAGCACAGCCAGCTCCATGGAAATCACCACCAGCTTCTTGCTCAGACCCAGACTGAATGTGTAACACAGGCTCTTAGCCCCAGTATACCTGGCTGAGAAATTAAAAATTTTTATGACCTGACATTGCATTCAAGGACCTGAATGCAACTTAATTCTCTAAGAAACAAAAGCTGGGAAATAAGGGGAAGAGTATCCACTAGAGAAGGAGAATACATTTGAAGGACAGTGAAGGAGAAAAGCAAATCATGAAGACAGCTGCTTCGTCTGATCCACTGGGTCCCAGATCACTGTTGTGGGCACATGGGGCCCTGTGCTTGCCTGTCATGGATCATTTATAAATGCACCTAGGATCCCCAGCAGCTTTTATGTGTTCGCCGTATTTATTGAGTTCACTCCAAGTGTCTACTAACAGACTGCAGACCATAAGGTGAAGGGATAGCAGTGTGAATAGGAAAAAGACAGCCTTTGAAGACCAAGATAGACTTCCTTTTGGTGGTAAAATACACATAACATGAAATTTACCATCTTTTTTTTTTTTTTAAGATTTTATTTATTTATTTGACAGAGAGAGATCACAAGTAGGCAGAGACGTAGGCAGAGAGAGAGAGAGAGGAGGAAGCAGGCTCCCTGTGGAGCAGAGAGCCAGACGCGGAGCTCGATCCCAACACCCTGGGATCATGACCTAAGCTGAAGGCAGAGGCTTTAACCCACTGAGCCACCCAGGTGCCCCTGAAATTTACCATCTTAACCATTTTTCATTTACTGTTCAATAGTGTTGAATACATCTGCATCATTGTGCAACTGTCATCACCATCCATTTCCAGAACTTTTCTCCTCTTGTGAAATTAAAACTCCATACCTACTAATCACTAACTCTCCCATTTCGCCTTTCCCAGGCCCCTGGAAACCACTATTATAGTTTCTGTCTTTATGGTTTTGACCACTCTAGGGACCTCATATAAATGGAATCATTAGCATTTGTTTTTTGGGAACTGGCTTATTTCACTTAACATAATGCCCTTGAGGCTTATCCATGTTGTAGCAGATGTCAGAATTTCCTTCTCTTTCTTTCTCTTAAGTTCATGTTCATAATCCATTTATGTATAGACCACATTTTGCTTATCCATTCGTCTGCTGATGGACACTTGCGTTGCTTTCAAATTTTTGCTATTGTGAATAATTCTTCTAAAAACATGGGTGTACAAATATCCGAGACAGTGCTTTCAATTCTTTTAGGTATAGACCCAGAAATGGAATTGCTTGGTTACATGGTATTTCTATTTTTAATTTTTTGAGGAATTGCCATGCTGTTTTGCATAGGGGCTGCACAATTTTACATTCCCGCCAACAGTGCACGAGGCTTTCAGTTTTCCCACATCTTTGCCAACACTCATTGTTTTCTGTTTTGTAATAGTTGCTGTCCTAATGGGGGAGGTGAGATTTCATTGTGGTTTTGATTTGCACTTCCCCAATGATTAATAATATTGAACATCTCCACATGTGCTTATTGGCCATGTGTATAACTTCTTTGGACAAATGTTTACTTAGTCTTTTGCTCATTGTTGAGTTGTTTTGTTGTTGTTTGAGTACTAAGCTAGAGTTTGGAAAGGGATGATAGAACTGTTTTTTTTCTTTTTATAAAATATTTAAAAATAGTGTGAGGAAGATAACGAGGCCCCAAATGGGGAGGCTAAAAACCCGTGCCAGCCTCAAACTGAGTTGTCTTTTGAGATTAAGCCAAGAACGTGGCTTCTGTGAATTTCAGACCCATGTCTTTTAAGCAAGAAGATGGGCACGTATCTTGTGTTGTTGTCCAAGGAATGGGATGCTTAGAGCTGCCTAGAAAACAGCCATATGGAAGCCAGCTGGGGGACAGAGCTTGGTGAAAATCAGGTTATAGTCCATCCAAAATGGAATAAGCCACTGTCTCCCCTTTCCATTTATTTCATTTTTTCATTTGAAAAATATGCTGCTCCCAACTCTACATATTTTTCCATACATTTCTATAACACTTCACGGTGAGTTTGAAGGAGTTGGGGTGTGCAGAAGGGAGGTGGATGACACTGATAGTTTTAATTCATCAAGAGTCTGCTGGACACCCACTGGGAAGCTGGCACTAGGTGTGGTGGGCACTCTGAGGGAAAAAACAGAGAATGACAAGATGTCTGATTGATAGGGAAAACCTGAAGAATTTCCAAGCTCACTATGGAGAGAAGATGCCAGATCAGGAACAGTGCAACAAAAACATAGTGGGGTGTAATGACTAGGAAAATGAAGGGACAACAGAGTTACAAGGATCCAGGAGTGTTGTCACATTGGTCTGGACCACAGAAACTTAGAAGGTTGTACTGACCTTTAGAACAAGTGTCAAATAAGACCATGATGCTCATTCCTATTCCTATAGTTCACTCTGCTTTTTCAGTTCCTGTCTTTCTGCAGAGTAAGTGGGGAGGCTGAGGCAGGGTTGGGAGCGCTCTGCCACTGACCATTATGGAGGCATCTACTCATTCAGGGGGATGTCCTTCTGAGTCTGCTGGAAAGGTGTACTTTGAGAAAGTCCGTTTATCATCTTGGCTAGAGGGTCTTTCCTCAAGGTCTAGCATTAATGGAGCAGAAGGACATAAGTTGCTTATCAAATAGGAAGGAAAATACCAAGTTTTCTTTAATCAATAGAGGCTAGAGGTAGTCCTGGGGGTCTTTACAGTAGTTAAGCAACTGCAGGGGCCAGGGAGGCTGTGATGCCCGCCCACACTGGTGTGCAATGGGGACATTAATCCCAGCAGTTTAAAATATTTTATTTATTTATTTGACAGATGGAGATCACAAGTAGGCAGAGAAGCAGGCAGAGAGAGAGGAAGAAGCAGGCTCCCCGCCCAGCAGAGAGCCCGATGTGGGACTTAATCCCTAGACCCTGGGATCATGACCTGAGCCGAAGGCAGAGGCTTTAACCCACTGAGCCACCCAGGCGTCCCAATCCCAGCAGTTTTAATGTCAATCTCTTGGGATCTTAACTGTGAAGCCCAGGACAGGCTGCTCAGTGCTTACTGAAGATGACCTGTAAATGAGAAGATTGGCCAGGCCAAATACAACTGACAAGCTGGACTTTTATAGACCGAGAGATTTTCCAGATATTTGTTAGATATGGTGTTTCTAATTAAACTTTCAACACTCCCATTGTTCAAATAGGAGTTTTCCCTGAAAGACCCTTAAATACGTCCAAACCATCTGACTGCCAAAAGGGAAGCCTGAAAGAACGGAATGTGGGCCTGCCACCCCAATGGGACCCATTTTATCTTTCATAGGTGTTTTTTTCCAGGATGCCAGGGAAGAGAACCATAGTCAGCTTTGCCTCATGCTTCCTCTGGCTGAGGTTCTATAGGAGGTGAGCCCAGGATCCCCAAGACTGTTTCAGTTATGTCTCTATGTCCTTCTGATGTTCGCCCAGCAGATGTCTGTTCATAGGTAAATCCAAATCAAAACCACAATGAGATATGACCTCATACCCACTAAGATGATTATAATAAAAAGGACAGATGGCAAAAAAATATTGGCAAGGCTGTGGGGAAATTTGGATTCTCACAGGTCACTAGTGGGAATGTAAAATGGTACAGCTGCTTTAGCAAACAGTCTAGAAGTTCTTCAAAATGTTAAATGTAGAATTATCATATGATCCAACAGTTCTACTCCCAGGTATATACCCAAGAGAAATGAGAATATGCCTTCTTCTGTGGTGCTAGAAAAGCTATTCTGGAGCTATTATAGTTGTTACACATACATGAAGTCAACATGCATTCATTCATGTAATTCATTCATTTAATAAATATTAAGTGTCTACCATGAGTCAGGCACTGGGAAACAGTAGTGAACAAAATAGAAAAAAGCCCTGCACTTACCTACCTTACAAGCCAGGAGGGAGAGGGTCACAGGCTGTCTATTCCATAAGTAGAGTAAGTGATAAGTTAGGTAGAAATGTTCGGGTCAGGGAGATACTGCAATTTCAAGTATGATCACCAGGGAAGGCCTCACTGGAAAATCGTGTAATGTGAATGAAGACCTGAAGGAAATGCAGGAGAGAGTCGTACCGATATCTGCAAGATTGTTCTAAAAAAGAATGTTCTAGACAAAGGGATAGCAAGTACGTGGCTATGAGGTGGAGGTGTGGCTGGCCCACCCATGGGGCAGCAAGACCAGTGGGACTGGTTGTGGAGTGGGTGGGTGGTGGCTTTTCCTCTGAATGAAATGGGGAGCTGTGGAGAACTGGGGACAGAGGAGGGACAGGTATGACCTGGGTTTTAAAAGGACCCTGC
>ML103281.1:138998-153886 GCA_003697995.1 Taxidea taxus jeffersonii
AGGTGGGGTGCACACTTGAATATATGCAAGCTCCTCCAGCAGAAAGCCTCATGGACAATGAAGCTGACAAACAAAAGGCAGAGATGAACTGGACCTGGGTGGTCATTCTGGGCCCAGCCCATGAACATGTCTGGGCAGATGTGTGGACTTGCAGATATGTGATCCTCCAAACCTCCAGCACAAACTTCACACCAGGTCATCAGGAAGAGTTGAGTAGCTGTTAATCACATCATACTCTCTGACTTTCATCTGCTATTGCTCTTAGCGAATAGCTTCTTTGGGAGGAAGGGTGCCTGGCAAGGTAGGATCCAGGTGTGCTTGGGTTCCTGGTCATAATCTCAGTTGTGATGCTATCAAACGTCTTCAATGCTCTCAGCAGAGGCCACAAAGTCATTTCTCCACTTGTATTCAGATAGGATTTAAGTTCTCTAAGAGCTTTTGTCAACAACATCAATGGTTATTTGCAGGGTCATACCATTAGTTTTCTCATCCATTAAACTGTTAATGAACTGTGGCTACAAAACCTGAAAAAGTATGAAATGGAAACACCCAAACCTTTGTCTCCCATGATGTTTGTATACAACCAACTATTTGAAATCATCACAAAGGACTTTAACTTGAAATAAAACACCCTTTCCACTATACCTTAAAAAGTATGGGGGCCGATGATAGCTACTCTTGTGGTGAACACAGCCTAACATATAGAGAAGTTGAATCACTAAGTTGTATACCCGAAACTAATGTAACATTGTGTCAACTCTACTCAAATTAAAAAAAAAAAATTTTTTTTTAAAGTACAGATACCAGGGTGCCTAGTGGCTCAGTCAGTTGAGTGTCTGACTCTTGGTTTTGGTTCAGGTCATGATCTCAGGTTTGTGAGATAGAGTCCCATGTGGAGAACCTGCGCTCAACAGGGAGTCTGCTTGAGATTCTCTCTCTCTTCCTTTGCCCCTCACCCTGCTCACGCTCTCTCTCTCTCTCTCAAATAAATAAATCTTCAAAAAAATAAAGTACAGATACCATAGTCAGGCCTTTCTACTAATATAAAGTGCTAGTTGATCACCACCCAACTATTAAAATGGCTAAATAAGACTCAAACGAACAGTAACATATCTGTCCAGAATGTGGAGCAACAGTAACTCTCAGTCATTGCTGGCGGTGATGCGAATGGTATAGACACTTTGGCAGTTGGTTAGGCACTTTGGTTTGTCAGTTGTTACAAAATTAAATATAGACCTACCCTATGATCAAGTGATCATATCACACTGAATGTTGATAGCAGTTCTATTCACAATTTCCCAAACTGGTAGAAACCAAAATGTCCTTCAAGATGTGGTTGGATAGTGGTGGCTCATCTATACAATTGAATATTGTTCAGAAAACTATGCTGTGAAGCCACAGACATGAAGAAATCTTAAATGCATATTGCTAAGTGAAAAAGCCAGTTTGGAAATGTTACATAGCTAATGAGTCCAACTATATGACACTCTGGATAAGGCAAAAGTATAAAAACTGTGAAAAGATCAATGACTGATGGAGGTTTGAGGGTGAGGGGCAGGGAGGGAGGAGTAGGTTGTGCACAGATTTTCACGGCTTTAGTGAAACTATTATGTATGACAGTGTGACCACGCATGAATGGACAGCTAGAACTGTAAAACACCCAGTGTGAACCATAACATAAACTAGAAACTTTAATCAACTTTAACAAATGTACCACACTAATACACTGTGTTAATTTTATTACAATTAGGGGATACTCTAAGGGAGGGTTTTATGGGAACTCTGTACTCTCTACTCAGTGTTCTATTCTGTAAATCCAAAATTGTTTTAAAAATGAGGAATTAACTTAAAGAATGCTATTGATAACTCAATTTATTCAATAATTCAGAATGTTGACAAAAGCCTTGCATAAAATGCAAAACAATAATTTAGGTGTGTGATGTGATTTGAGATATTAAATTTTGTAATAAGTAATAAGCAATCAGATAAAAAACCATAAGTAGATTAGTATTTCTAAATACACATGCAATAAAATTTGCTGAGAAATATTTTCCTCAGTTTATAATCTTTTATGTAGCTCTAAACACAATTGCAGAGAATTTGGTCAATCAGAAATTAACTTTGAATATTAAAATGAACAAAAATGTTACAGCACAGCTAACATTTTAGTGTGAAAATCTGTACATACATGGCAAAAAAATCAATGTACACATTGATAAACACATATTTTGGAAGTAAAAAATAAAATAAAGCATTAGTTAAGGAAATAAACTTATTAACTCTCCACCCCATTCATATTGTAAACAAAATATTAAACATAGTACAGAAGAATCTTAAACACCCATCTAAAAGTTCAAACCACAGATTATGCTTTGGTGTTACTAAATAAATGTTATTTATTTTAAATGTTATTTTACTTATTATGTCATTTTATTTATAATTCATTTATTTAAATGTCATTTTAAATAAAAATGACAATACCTATGGAAATGTATTTCTAGTAAGATTTTTCATCTGTGATGGCATAAATCTTCCTGCTGTAAATTACACCACGCTTTGCCTGCAGTCTTTAAGAAATCACTTCCCTGGAAATGACTCTAGATTGAATTTTTGTATTTCTATGTGAACTCCCAAGGGAGACCTATATTTCTTCAAGAATGAGAACATTTCCCAGTGCAAGCTCTCCCTTCCCCAGGCTCTGTGCGATATTTTGTGCCCCGTGGCAGGAATAATGCTTAACCATTAGCATCATAAATCGCTTAAAGGACAAGGTGTGGGTGATTTGAAAGATATATCGAGTGGAACAAAGCAAATTAGGCCTGTCCCTGTTGTTTCATCTTTATTTATTAATGGCAATATTTCTGTCCTAATCTTTTGTACAGCACTTTATCCATTATGTGGCTTGTAAAGCTCTTCAAATGATTTTCACTGATGTCTTCCTTCTTTTCCTGCACAGGCGAAAGGTGCAGAGGGCTCTAATTCCCTTAGCGTGAGGCCATGACATCAACAGATTCTTATGGTTCCTTCTGTTAAGGGGTTCTGTACAGACTCATCCTCTCCTCCCCCAAACAAGAACTTATAATTGATGACATAAACAATAAAAAGATCAAAGCAGACAAAAGTAATGTCATTTTATTTTTATTTTTTTTAAAGATTTTATTTATTTGTCAGAGAGAGTGAGCACAGGCAGACAGAGTGGCAGGCAGAGGCAGAGGGAGAAGCAGGCTCCCTGCCGAGCAAGGAGCCGGATGTGGGACTCCATCCCAGGACGCTGGGATCATGACCTGAGCGGAAGACAACCGCTTAACCAACTGAGCCACCCAGGCATCCCAAAAGTAATGTCATTTTAAAGAGACACAAGTTTTTAGGCATTGGGGGTGTTAACTTTAATTTTGTTAAAAGTCTGAGCATGATTCAAGAAAAGAACATGTCAGTCAGAAGAAGTGGGGCTAGTCACCCTGTAAGTCATGAAAAGTGAGTCATAGAGGAATACGGGCACTGCTCACTTAAGCTCTGCAGCCTGGGGAGAAGTCAGTTGGGTTTCCAGTTGTCTGGTCCCATTGCCCTAGTCCTAGCTTTTGAGCGGATGGATAAATGGGAAGAGAGTTGTTGGACCCATTGGTAAGACCATTTCTACTAAACATTTCTCTCCTCCCCTCTCTGGTCCACTGCCATGGTCACCTAGCAACCTTCTGATTATGAGGTAGCTTTTCAGATATATGTTCTAACTACAGGAAGAAATGGTTTGGTCATATGCAATTTGAATTTTAGTGTTTTTCTGATAGAATTTCTTACTTTTAAAACAATCTTTATTGTGGTAAATATACACATATTTACACACGTTATTTACAATTTTAACCATTTCTAAGTATAACAGTTCAGTAGCATTAGGCAAAGTCAGTGTTGAGTTACTATCACTAACCAATATCCATTTCTAGAACTTTCTCATCAGCTCCAACAGAAACTCTGTCCCCATTAAATACTAACTTCCCATTTCCTCTCCTCTTAGCCCCTGACAAGACTACTCTTTGTTTCTCTGAATTTACCTATTCTTGATACCCTAACTAAGAGGAAAATGCAGTATTTGTCCCTTTATCTGTCTTCTTTCCTTTTTTTTTTAAAGATTTTATTTTTTTATTTTAGAGATTGAGAATGAGAGGAGAGAGGTCAATGAAAGAATTAGACTCCCTGCTGATGAGGGAGCCCTATGTAGGAATCGATCCCAGGACTCCAGGATCATGACCTGAGCAAAAGGCAGTTGCTTAACCAACTGAGCCACCCAGGTGCCCCTGTCTTCTTTGTTTTGGCATAGTGTTTTCAAGGTTCATCTACGTTGTAGTGTGTATCTCAGTTTTACTCCTTTTTTTTTTTTAAAGATTTTAAAACATTAATTATTTTTTAAAAAACTGTTTAAAGATTTTATTTATTTATTTGACAGATGGAGATCACAAGTAGACAGAGAGGCAGGCAGAGAGAGAAGCAGGCTCCCCGCTGAGCAGAGAGCCTGATGTGGGACTTGATCCCAGGACCCTGGGATCATGACCTGAGCTGAAGGCAGAGGCTTTAACTCACTGAGCCACCCAGGTGCCCCCAAATTAATTATTTTTTAAAAAGAGTTTATGTATTTATTTGACACAGAGAGAGAGAGAGCACAAGCAGGAGTGGCAGTCAGAAGGAGACAGGGAGGCAAGTTCTCCACTGAGCAGGGAGCCCCACCTGGGGCTTGATCCCAGGACCCTGGGATCATGACCTGAGCCAAAGGCAGAGGCTTAGCTGACTGAACCACCCAGGTGCCCCTAGATTAATCTTTTGAGAGAGAGAAGAGCAGAGGGAGAGGGAGAAGCAGATTCTCTGCTGAGCAAGAAGCTCAATGCCGGGCTTGTTCTCAGGACCCCATGATCATGACCTGAAGCAAAGGCAGATGCATAATCAACAGAACCACCCAGGTACCCCTGGAGTTTTACTCCTTTTTAAGGGTGAATTATATTCTATTGCATGTATATTACATTTTGCTTTCTCATTAATCTGTTGGTGGGCATTTAGGTTTTTTTCACCTTGTGAATAATGCTGCTGTGGAAATGGGTGAACATGTATTTGAGTCCCTGCTTTCCATTTGTTTGGGTGTACACTTGGAAGTGGAATTGCTGGATCACACAGTAATTCCATATTTAACTTTTGAGAAACTGCCAAAATGTCTTCCATGGTGGCTGTACCATTTTGCATACCTACCAGTAATGCAGAAGGATAGATACCAATTTCTACACATCCTCACCAACACTTTTTCTTTCCTTTTCTTTTTTTTCAAGGAGGGGGTAATAGCCATTCGAATGCATATGGAGTGGCATCAGATTCTGGTTTTGACTTGTATTTCAAAGATCAAATCATCAAAACATCAACATCAAAACATCAAAAACAAAACATCAAAAAAAAGATGCTGACTGTGAGCATCTTTTCATGTGCTTATTGGCCATTTGTGTATTCTCTTTGGGGAAATGTCTATTCAAGCCCTTTGCCCACTTATAAAAATTGGGTCGAATGATATAATTTCATAATGTAAATTTGTGTAAGTTCTTCTTTGGTTATCTAATTCCTGGGCAAGCTGGCCGGGAAAGACGATGGTCATGTTGACTCCAGAAGCTTGGCATAGCAGTTATCTCTATTATGAATTAAAATTTCCCCATGTTTTATACTTCAGTCTTCTAAATCTGGCTAATGTGCCTTTGTGCCCAGGGCATGGCTTTGCTCTTGAGGTGCTGGCAAATCAGATCTGAATGTGTGAGGCAGAGGTTTAAACCCAGATCACTGTTTATCTCCGCCAGTGATGCAAACACACCCTGAGGTTTTGGGGAGAGAACTACTAGCTCTCCATGTTTTCTCGGTTTATCTAAAAGCTGCACTGTCTAATAAAGTAGCCACTAGCCACATGTGGCTTTAGACTAGCCTTTAAAGTTAAATTGAAATTAATTAAAATTAAATAAAATGAAAAAAGTCATTTCTATCATCTCACTAGCTATCTTTAAAGCCACTTGGTAGCCACAAGTGGCCAGTGTCTACTGCATTGAACAATACTGATATGGGATTCCCCCCATCATCTTGGGAAATTCTATTGCACAATGATGATTTAGAAAATATACATCTCAAAATGAACATTGGAAACAGATAAATAAAACAATAATAACCAAAAACTGACTGAAGCAGTAAGGAAAATGTTAGAAGAGAATTGAAATAGATGCTATAACTACTAGGAAAGAGTTCACTAGTATTCTCTGTTATAGAATCATTTGTAAAAAACAAGCTTAATACTAGTCTCTGTGGCATAGGATTGGTGTAAGCACTGAGTGAAGATAACAGCCTAGCACATAGTAAGCATCGTATAAGCATGTGATGAGCACAGAAGTGCACTGTTCAGATCTCTTGCTCAGGGGAGTGTAGTTGAATGTACCGTGCACACTGAGGCCAAGCTTCTTGTGAACCGCCTCCAGAATGTGGCAGGGTCTTAGTACCCCAAGGTGCTTTGACTTGAGAACTCCCCAGTGGTCTGGTTTAGACCTTTTAGAACTGAGCTGCACTCCAAAATTCTTCCTTATCCAATCCGTCTTCCTTCCTTCTCTCTTTCCACAGGTGTCAAGCCTACAGCATGGTTTGAAGGCTGTCCTATCTCCATCTCCTCCTACTCTCCCCCAAGACAATTTTTGCATATCTAATTTTGTCTTAGCATTGGCTACGTGGCAGACCCAAACCGAAGAAATTGGTTGCTTCTGTGAGCATTACTTTAAAAGAGACGTATCTTCATCTTTTGCCACATGAAGCTTCGCAGCATCCTTCTTACATTAAAATGACCACATCAGCTGAGCAAGCACTGTTCCTTCCATTTCTTCTGAGACCTTCACAGTGGGAAGCTCTTCTGACCTCCCAGCTCTGAGAGCACAGGCTGGCAGCACCTCTTTCTGGTGTCCTCCAGGGGTGATTGTAATTTGGAGCTCTTGGAAGGGACATTATCTTCTATGTTACATTCAGGTCTCTGAAACACATTCAAAATCCATATATTGCCTAACATTTTTACTGTTGGGTATAGGTTACCTCCTTCTAATTGCTTTATGCAAGAACATCTTACACATGTAAACTGCCGGTTTCAGGGAACAAGCTGGAGATACTACTTTTCTCCTACTTTCAGAACCTTCCATCAGCCTTACTATCTTCTTTCCCAGCTTGGTCAAATCCCAAAATGAGACCCTTGGGAGCATTGGACCTGAGTTCCAGTTTTCAATCTGTTGCCCAGTCAGTCTCAGGCCTTTCCTCCTATAAATTTTACCTCTTTGGGTGTTCCCTTCCGTCTTCCAGGACCATGTTTATCCAGATTGTCACCATTATTTACCTGTGCAACACCCAGCATAAATACCAGTGTTTCCTATGACTTGAAACAACCTGCATGTTCTGCAAGGTAAAAAGACATTTGTAGCAGATCTGGGGGCCCAGCCAATAGCCCCTTGGGCCCTACCACTGTAGCAGCCTGGCTTCTAAATGCTAACATCTGCATCTTTGCCAGAGGGCTTCTCTCGTCCCTAAGCTCTCTCTGTGTGTGCTGTAGGCCAGAAAGCCTGAGGAGGAGCTCGTGTGTCAGCTTCTTCACTGCAGGAAACCTGCTGGTGACCTGCTCAATGACATCTTGTTGCCTGCCTTCTCTTCCCTGTCTTACCGCTCATTCTCTTATTGGTGTTTCCTCCGATCATTTCTCAATAAACGTCTTGCAGTAGAATATCAGAGGAACCAAGCTAAGATAGTGTTCCATTAAGAGAAGCTGTCTTATGGTCAAGTAGATTTAGGAACTACTAGGCTCAACAAAATTAAATAGGTTTCCTAACTGTACGACTTCAAAACTCACCTGATCTATTAATGTACTTAGTGAACTCTAAGGATGGGAAGTAGACAAACTATCCAAAGTTATTTGGTAATGTGTTAGTGTAGAATACAGGTCATGCGTGCATGGGCATCCATGACATAGTTTAAGGACAGCTACGATGTAGTAACTGAACCAAATGTTTAGGAAGAACTTGGTTTAGGGGATTTTTTTTTGTTCCCTTTTCTAATACAATTTTATACAAAATGTATAAGACTCATTAATTCGAAGGCACACAAATACTAAAAACATAAACATATTTTCAAGGAGAAGTGGACAAGTTATTGAGCACTTGCTGACTGTGGATTGTGGATCAGCATGAAATTGAAGCATCCAGAAAATGGACAGGAAGGCAAGCCAGCCTGGACTGGCATACTTATGGAGCGGTCAATAACAGGGATTGCTTAATTAAGCAGTTCTGACTGTTCTCCAAATATGAGAAAATGCATTTGGAGATTCATGCTGGTGGTTCTGCCCTCTCAAATAATCTAGTTACAAATAGGTCCTTAGCCAATTCACTTTTTCATTATTAAGGGAACAAATCATAACAGAGCGTGAACTAGAACTAATTTAGCATGGTAAATACTTCAACACTGAAGTGGAGAAGAAATTAGTTTCATTTAAACCCCCAGAGCAAATTTATTTCCTGTTTCAAGACCCTTGCCTTTCCTGGGGCCTTAACGGGGACAACTTATTTGGTGTCCAAGGTGAGCCTCAGCATAGGTCTGATGTTCCATTACTACTGGGGGTGTTTTGGGATGGTCTCACTTCTGTGAAAAGTGAAAATCTGCCCCCGCCCCTGATGCCCAAGAAAGCCAAGAGGGCAAACTGCTGGATCTACATGTCAAATTCAACCTTCAACTATTATTTGCTGGCGGACCAGTATCTGAGTTTGTGTGTGTGTCTCTCCTTTCCAGTCTCCCTCCCACCCTCCTTCCCTCTCTCCTTCTTCCCCTCTCCCAGCCAACATCTCTTAGTTTCTCCTCTGAGAGAGGAGCCTCCCCCAAATCATACCTAAGAGCCAAATTAAATAAGCATACATATTTAAACTTAATAGGTGGATTTAAATCTCACCGAACTTCTTCATGTAAAATGTTAAAAAAAATCTTTCCAATTTTATTTTCCCTCACAGATATTAGAATTTTTATAAATTACACATTTGCATCATTTTAAGCAATACTTGTTAGCATCCATTTTTTTTTTTGGTATTTTTTCTTTAAGATTTTATTTATTTATTTGTCAGAGAGAGAGGGAGAGAGAGTGAGCAAGCACAGGCAGACAGAGTGGCAGGCAGAGGCAGAGGGAGAAGCAGGCTCCCTGCCGAGCAAGGAGCCGATGTGGGACTCGATCCCAGGACGCTGGGATCATGACCTGAGCTGAAGGCAGCTGCTTAACCAACTGAGCCACTCAGGTGTCCCTGTTAGCATCCATTTTTAAAATGCTTTTTCTGTTTTTTTTTTTTTAATGCTTTTTAAATTTTAAAATGCTTTTTCTATAAGTAATCCTTCCTTGCTTCTTTCCTCCCTTCCTTCCTTCCTTCCTTCCTTCTTCTTTGTTTCTTTTACTTTTTTTTAATCTTTACCACAAAAGTAGATTTGGGAAGAGATTTTCCATTTTTATCCCTCTCAAAACATAAGGAAATGCAGATTCAGAATAACAGCAGTTCTTTTCATAGTTTGCCCTTTGAACATGGTCATATGTTACTGTGTGGGTTGTGCTGCTGGGAGTGGGAATGGAGAGCTTTTCCTTTTCTCTCTTCTTTTTTCAGTTTTCTTTCAGTTTTGTCTTTTATTTCCCCCCTTCTCATTCTTACGGGTTTAATTTTATTTTTAAAAATATATTGACTATTAACATGCTAGTAGAAGTCAAAGTATACCTCAAGTTAATTTAGGGAAGTACTACTCCCTTCTAAATGCCTTCCTCCTATGCCCCCTATACTTTGTGAGCAATCAGTCTTCCAATTTTCCAGCTGACCCTTCTGAATTGTCATTAAAGCATTGCCTACCTTTTCAAAGGGAGCATTAACTTTTTTTCTTTTCAAACCCTATGCTAAGTAGTGTACCGTTGTCACTTATTTTTCTGGAACACTTGTCACTTTGATGTGCAATCATAGAGCCCAATGGTCAAGAAAGAATTCTTGAGACATTTTACAGTGCAAAAATGTGTTTTTATTGTAGCACAGGGACAGGACCTATGGGGAGAGAGAGCTGCACGGGGATTGTGAGGAGTGACTGATAACATACTTTTAAGCTTGTGGAGGGAGAGGAAGGGAGGGATAAAGTAAGTTTCCAAGGAATTTTGAAGCAAGGCTTTCAGGACCTTGAGGGGCTACCTGCTATTAAGATAAGGTTACTTTTGGTCTCCAGCAAAACATCAGCATTAAGGCAGCCATGAGTTCCTTGAGGAAGGTTATGCTCTGTATGTTTCTGTGATTTATCAGTGGGATGCAAGCTGTAAGGAGATTTTAATTTAAGCTACGTTTCTCTTGCCTTGTTTTCCTCATCTCCACCCCCGCCCCCGCCCCGCCACTGCTGAACAATTTTGACCCTTAATTCTTTAAGGTTGTTGAATGTGGAAGGTCTCATCTTCTGTAGCTTCTTCCTGTTGAATAGGGGCATAGAGATATCCCTGCCTATGGGTCAACATTGTTCAGTTAGGGGACATACAGGGGAGTTAGGAAAGGCAGAGGCAGCCAAGTCCAATGTGGAGAGCAAAGAAGTATCTCTGTGGGTGGTCAGGACCAGCTGTCGATGTGAAGCTATTGTAGTGATGGAGTCTTGGCACCACACGGAGAAATACTGGAAAAAGAAGCCTATTAGGATTAGGATGGTTATAACAATGAGAAGTCCAACAGAGACCCTTAATAGCTGACCATAGTCCTCCCCAGAACCAGGAACTTAACCAGTCCTTGAAAGAGAGTCCAACAGAGACCCTTAATAGTTGACCATAGTTCTCCATGGAACCAGGAACTTAACCAGTCCTTGAAAGAGAGGGAATGGTTTTGTGGAGCCTCAGTTTGGGTATTCATTCCTTTTAATAACCTTGTGACATTTTCGTGGTAATCTGGAGTATACACATAACTCTTTAAATAGAGCATAGGGGGGTGCCTGGGTGGCTCAGTGGTTAAGCCTCTGCCTTCGGATCAGGTCATGATCCCAGAGTCCTGGGATCGAGCCCCGCATCGGGCTCTCTGCTCAGCGGGGAGCCTGCTTCCTCCTCTCTCTCTGCCTGCCTCTCTGCCTACTTGTGATCTCTGTCTGTCAAATAAATAAAAAAATAAAAAAATAAAAAAAAATTAAAAAATCTAAATAGAGCATAAGTTTCTCCTTGAGCTTCAATTACGATATCAAGGGCCATTCAGTGTTGGAGGGCCACCTTTTGAATTTGTGGGTGACTACAAGTTGGGTATGGTTAAAGGTGGCTGCTGTATGCTTAGCTAAACCTCTGTTTGCAATTTTATATAGATAAAGGTGACTCCTGTTGCAAATATGGCTAAGGGATGAAACACCAAGAAACCCTTTGTTTGATATCTAACGTTAACAATACTCTAATTATTAGGAATCACTGGCAAGTGGGAAAAGACTTGTCTGGGGATATGGGCATCCCAAACTGCATCATTCAATCCAATCCTATGGAAAGTGGAGCCATCCATTACCTCCACAAGGCCATAGTTAACCCCACAGAGTGGAGTATGCTCTGGCTTTAAGGAGCAATTTTGTCATCCCAGCCATTGACCAATTGGTCAAGGTGAAAGCTGAGTTATACAATTTCTGGAGAATCCATCCCATTTTCCAGCTGTTCAAATAATCTTATGCCCATGGGGTCCTATTTTTCCCAAAGAATAACAAGCAAGAGGACTGTCAATACGTGAACTATTGTGGCAATTTCTCTGAAATTTACCTCGAGTTGTCTAGTTTAGGCAAACAACAAACACTTAAAGACAATCAGACCTAGAATTTATCATCCTCAAAGATGTGTTATTGAAATATGATTTTTCTCTCCAAATCACCCTTATTTTCAGAGACAGCCAAGTCAAGACTAATTCATTTGAAAAGTAAGTTTAATTTTAACAAACTTGGCTTCATTATTTACATAAGCTCAGCAAGAATAGTGATTGATCACACAGATCTTCTAAAATCTGCTTTGTTTTTTAAAATATATTTTTAATTTCATTTCTTTTCAGGATAACAGAATTCATTGTTTATGCACCACACCCCGTGCTCCATGCAATACATGCCCTCCATAAAACCCACCAACAGGCTCCCCAACCCCCCACCCCCCTCCCCTTCAAAACCCTCAGAATGTTTTTCAGAGTCCACAGTCTCTCATGGTTCATCTCCCCCTCCGATTTCTCCAACTCCTTTCTCCTCTCCATCTCCCCATGTCCTCCATGTTATTCCTTATGCTCCACAAATAAGTGAAACCATACGATAATTGACTCTCTCTGCTTGACATATTTCACTCAGCATAATCTCCTCTAGTCCTGTCCATGTTGATACAAAAGTTGGGTGTTCATCCTTTTTGATGGAGGCATAATACTCCATTGTATATATGGACCACATCTTCCTTATCCATTCATCCGTTGAAGGGAATCTTGGTTCTTTCCACAGTTTGGCGACTGTGGCCATTGCTGCTATGAACATTGGGGTACAGATGGCCCTTCTTTTCACTACATCTGTACCTTGTTGGAACTTTTTATAAGGAATCTAGATTGAACTTTTCCAGGGGAGAAGCCAAGCCAAATATCTGCCATCAGATATGCTTGCAACGCCTGTAGATTTGGGTGAATTCCTGTCCTCAGTGTCCCCAAAATATCCTGAGGTTCCAGCACCTGCCAGGAAATGACATTCTTTACTCACCTGGTGAGGCTGCTGGGAACTCTGTAAGCAAGGTATCAGGGCAGCAGTTCCAAAGGGCTCTATTGGCTCCATATTTCATAAAGTCAACCTCAATTCTCTAAAACTGTCTGGTCATATCTGAAACTATGCCTGTCTCTCAAATACGAATAACCCAATTAAAGCCTGGGTAAAATAACCAGTGTTTCTAATGGTGTCCTATTATGAGGAGAACAGATTCTTATTAAACTTATGCAAATGATTATAAATGCCATGGAAGAAAGAATAGTCACTGAAAGTTTCTGAATTTTAAAATGTTCAGGTAGAGAGAAAAATTAAATGCTTCAATTTGTTTACAAAGGAATATTTTATCCTATTTCTGTATATCATGAGTATCTTATGAGAAAGTTTCCTTAATCTGGGAGAGCAAACATTGGAGAACCCACAGTGTTTTAAACAAGAGTCACAAAACTATAATCATTTTCTTCAATTCATTTAGTTCCATGTTACTAATTCTTTTCCATTTGAAGGCAGCTTTTAGTTAAGTTCTCAAAATTCTTGCCAGTTTTAATTTTATGGTTTCAAAGATATCAAAAACCTGCTTTTTTTAGAAAAATCATTTTTATGAATCTTCTTGAAGATGAAACTCATTTTGTAAATGACAAAAGACTATAATGCAATTGACAAGGAAATTCAGTTATTTCTGTAACTTGTAACACTTCAAAAATCAGAGTATTAAGTGACGATCTTATTGCAAACGATATTAAAACTTCAGGAATTTCAAATATATATATATACACATGTATATATATATATATATATATATATATATATATATATGTAGTTACATATGGTTATAAGCTTATATATGGTTATAACATTTACCCAAGCAGTACTACCCAAGGCTAATCATTATTTGTCTGACAGTTTTCCAAGTCACTGAACATACCAAATAAACAAGCCTAGTTGGTCAGAAAGACTTCATTTACAATTCAAATCTTGGGGAGGTCTGTTAAAACCCTTAGAAAGTTTTAAAGCACATGCCTAAATAGGATTATAGATCATTGTAAAACTTAAAACTCAGTTTTTTATTTAACTTTGGCGGCCATAAGAGATTTCAAAGGCAAATATGTAGTGTTATATAGTTAGCAAACTTAGCTTCCTTAATATTGAGAAGTTTTAACTATTTTAAGTAGTTAAAGACTTGACAATGACAAAACAGAACTAACTTGGGTTTTCTGGACAGACAAAAGAGGAAAAAGCTTTTGTTTACATTTTCTTATTAGGAGTGTTGGGTCCATAATCAAAGGAGAGAGACTGATGCAAAGCGAAGCTCAAGCAAAGCTTTATTTCGTGCCAAGCATCAAGAATCAAACTGACCGTCCAGGGCCGTCTCTTACAAAGAGGCGACCCCTCTCTGCCTTACAGACTGGCTTTTAAGGACAAAGGCCATGTGGTTGGGCCTGGCCACGCACAGGTGGCCAATGACACAGAGAAAACTGCACAGTCAGGCTGGGTCACACATAAGTGACCAATTGAGTTACAGTTTACCCCATAGTAGGCATTTGAACTACCCTATCACCTTGGTCAGAATTGGTGCCCAAAGGGTGGGGTCCACACACCTTGGTAGCTAGGGAGACAGTGTGCACGCCCATGGATTGGATACCTCCACCTGGCCTGACCCACCCTTGTATTTGGGCCTTGTTACCTGGGACTGGTTTCCTTTCCGGGACTTGTTTTTAAGTAAGTCCCCTGCGGGGAGCAGCGGCGCCTTGTGGAAGGGGAGCAGGGACAGTTTAAGTTTTACTGTATAAACACCACAATGGCTATTCAACAGAAATGGAGCCATTTTGGCTAAATAGGCCCTTACAAAGAGCAGACCAACAATCCAAGCAAACTTTTGTCTTTTTTTTTTTTTTTTTTTGGAGTGAAAAACAGAATTTCAATCTTATACCAATGCACTTTTTTTTTTCTGTCTTCAAAATGGTTTTTTAAAATATATTTGAAGGGCTAAAGTGACGCCATTTAGAGGCGGCAGCCATTTTGTTGTTTATATTAAGCTGAGAACATCCCAAAGTGGTTCCTCCATATGCAAATAAGGGATTGGACATGAGCCAATAGAAGTGGTTCCTCCATATGCAAATAAGGGATTGGAC
>ML103282.1:9532-24266 GCA_003697995.1 Taxidea taxus jeffersonii
TGGGCATCAGGGAAATACAAATCAAAACCACAATGAGATACCACCTCACACCAGTCAGAATGGCTAAAATGAACAAGTCAGGAAATGACAGATGCTGGCGAGGATGCGGAGAAAGGGGAACCCTCCTACACTGTTGGTGGGAATGCAAGCTGGTGCAACCACTCTGGAAAACAGCATGGAGGTTCCTCAAAAAATTGAAAATAGAGCTACCTTATGACCCAGCAATTGCACTACTGGGTATTTACCCTAAAAATACAAACGTAGTGATCCAAAGGGGCACGTGTACCCTAATGTTTATAGCAGCAATGTCCACAATAGCCAAGTTATGGAAAGAACCTAGATGTCCGTCAACAGATGAATGGATAAAGAAGCAGTGGTATATATATATACAATGGAATACTATGCAGCCATCAAAAGAAATGAAATCTTACCATTTGCGACGACATGGATGGAACTAGAGCGTATTATGCTTAGTGAAATAAGTCAACTGGAGAAAGACAACTATCACATGATCTCCCTGATATGAGGAAGTGGAGATGCAACGGGGGTGGGAGTTAAGGTGGTAGGAAAAGTAAAAATGAAACAAGATGGGATCGGGAGGGAGACAAACCAAGAGACTCTTAATGTCATAAAACAAACTGAGGGGGGTGGGGGGAAGAGGGGTTGGGAGAGGGTGGTGGGGTTACGTTATATGTTTAAATAAAGCTTAAATAAAAAAAAAAACAAAAAACAAAAAAAAATGAAGTAACAGAGAAAAACCCATTCCTAATCTAAGGAAAGACCTTATACCACAAATTTAAGAATATATAGGATAGTTTCAAAAAATTTAATGAAAATTACACAGAACTTAAAAAAAAAAAAAAAGGAGCCACCTCAGCAGCAACTGGCCAACAGGACCCTCAAAGTCTGTCTGGAGCAAGGTGCTGCAGAGTGATGCAGCCTGGGAGGACAAGGATGAAGTTTTAGATGCGATCTACTGGTTCCAACAGATCATCCCTGTGGTCCTAGGTGTCATTTGGGGAGTGTTACCATTGTGAGG
The DNA here is from genome assembly GCA_003697995.1 of Taxidea taxus jeffersonii. Lineage (NCBI taxonomy): Eukaryota > Metazoa > Chordata > Mammalia > Carnivora > Mustelidae > Taxidea > Taxidea taxus. The sequence goes on from ML103282.1 coordinate 10,572, forward strand.
TTTCCTGGGAATAGCAGGGTTCTGCTGATCAGTGCAGGAGTCCTGTACTCTAATTCAGCAACTACCTACAGATAGGTGAGGAAGAATATGGTGGCACATGGGAGCTCACAAAAGAAGGGTTTATCACATCTTTTGCCTTGATCATGGTCATTTGGATCATTTTTTACACTGCCATCCACGATGAATGATGGTGTACAGAACCCACCTGCTCTCTGTCTGGTCCAGAGGAGCCTCACAGTTACAGCACACAAATGGGATTGTAAGGGGGACCCTGGCCATGTGGAACCTGGAAGACCCATGTTCCTTGGACCAAGAATCAGTGTGTTGGGCATCAGTGTTTTCTGCAGGGGTTGTGATCTGAAACTTTTTAAGGGAAGCATTTTGAATTGTCTACCACCAACCATTTCTTCTTGGATATCATCATGAAACACCTGTTTGCTGATGGGAGCTGTCCTTTAATTTGATGCATCTCTGGATCCAAATGAAGCGTTACACTGTCCTCCTCACTTCTCCACCAGGTGTACAGCTTTTAAACTATCAGTGGCATTTCAAGTCCTCTGCAAACAGCGTGGTAGTGTGTGTGTGGGCCATAGCACAGTACAAGCAGCGTCTAATAACAGTTTCCATTGTAGAATGTTTTCGGGTACTTGAATAAGTCAAATCTTTAATTGAGGGAAAAAGAGAAAACCACACAAAGCTTCCCTATTTTTCAATAAGGTGAAATCTTTCATGAACACATGTACTTAAAATCAAGTTATATACATAGGAATGAAAATATGTTCTCTACAATTCTTTTTTTTTTTTTTAAAGATTTTATTTATTTATGTCCGACAGAGAGCAGGAGCGAGCACAGGCAGAGTGGCAGGCAGAGGCAGAGGGAGAAGCAGGCTCCCTGCTGAGCAAGGAGCCCGATGTGGTACTCGATCCCAGGACGCTGGGATCATGACCTGAGCCGAAGGCAGCCGCTTAACCAACCAAGCCACCCAGGCATCCCAACACAGGTATCCTTTCTAAATAAGACAAAAATGTTGTGCAAGAATAAGAAACATGAATTAAAAGTTAGACCTTAAGAATAAAAAAAAGGGCAAGAAACCAAGTTACTGATTATCTATTCTTTCAAAAATACTTTGCTTTTGAACAAACGGACTTTTTGTTCTTTCTGCATAGTCTAAAAACATGTAAAAATAACAGCTATAAACAGCTTGGATCTTCTATCACATATTCAATTAGCCACTTTCCACATCAAGAAATGGCATGGTTCCATTTTGTCTGTATATTAAATGCCCAATTCTTCAACTACATCCTCAGCCCTCGAGGCCTGCCCTTAGCCTCCCAAATTTGATTCCCTACGATTTACTTTCACTGACTCTTCACTAAACTGAATTACCCACTGTTCCCTACCTGGGCTTTATGTCTTTCTACTGCACACCTGCCTTCAGGATATTTTCTCCTCTGGGGTGCCTCCCAAATGTGCTCTGTTCTTTTCCTACCATTCAACCTGATCTACACAGTCTACTGGGGGAGGGAACAAAGTTTAGGCTCAGAAGACTTGGGCTCAAGTCTAGTTTCTTTTTTTTTTTTTTTTAAGTAGGCTTCATACCCAGCGTGGAGCACAATGTGGGGCTTGAACTCATAATCCTGAGATCCAGACCTGAGTTGAGATCAAGAGCTGGAACTTAACCAACTGAGCCACCCTGGTACCCCAAAATCAAATGATATTTAATTTATATATATATGTTATATAGATTAGTCATATATAAAATATAAATAATTACTTACATTATTCATATATAAATCATATATATTATATCTATGGTACTATGATTTTACATATATATAGCACCGTGTAAAGAACAAAATGTTGTGAATCCAGACTTCACTCAAAAGCTTTTTCTATGATACAATTCCTGAGTCCCTGGGTAAAATTATTCTCTTGTTTTGATAAATTCCTGAGACACTTTATGTGTCTGGAGCTGCCTTGCAAATAAAAGACTTAGAGCAAGAAAGATGGGATTTCAGTGAAGTTTTGCTGTCTGTTACGGAAGTACTCCCCCTTGGGTATTTTCACAAGCATAATTATTGAAAGTAAACTCTAGAGTATTAGAGGAGGTTTATTTGCTTCAGTAATATTAAGTAGTGAATTCAAAAGAACATGCACGCCCATTAGGACTAATCTGGAGATACAGATAAGGAGAAGAATGTAGAATGCTTACATTCTTGAGATCTGGAGTGAAATGAGCCAGTGACACAGCTGGAATATGACAAAACAGCAGGAAAATTGCTGTTGAAGGCTTTACTCTGGCTGTCTTGGTAATTCTTAAAAATAATTATAATGATATAATAGTGAGGAAAAACTAATGCAAAACAAGTGAATTAAAATAAGTCATGGCAACACAGTCTGGTGAGTGCTACTTTGAAGGGAGGTCTGGGGATGAGATGGAAGAGGGGAGAGATCTGGGTGGCAGCAAAAGGATGGGATTCAGGTATAACAGAGAAGGACCATACTGAGCCTGTGGGCTGGGAGATTTCTTGAGTGGCAGAAACCCATTGTGGTATCTCCTGCTGACAGTGACCATAGTCAGTGTGAGCTCCGTGATTATGCATCATACTGCATTGCTGGACAGGTCTGATACCATTCCTCACATGGAAGGAAACCCCAGGGGGACCAGAGAAGGTGAGTTAGAAAAACTGCAATGAATATTTAAATAGCTTCTCAACTATTTTTTTTTTTTGGATGGATGCTGGTTTTATATGGGTGATCTTAGCAAAAATAACTCTCAAATTCATTTTGGTTTACTATCACTTGGCATTCATCCACAGTTTCTCAAATAAGGAGCTGACAAGAGCTAATACAGCAGGTATTACTGAATTCCTAGTTGTTTCATGAAGGCTTACACTGTGTTAGTATAATGAGAAAGCTTATAGGGCTCAGTTGTCTATAATTACAAATGCTTAGCATTAGTAACTTAATGACTGAGTTAATTTTTTCGTGAATAGAAATTCATTAATAGAAATTGTAAAGGACATTTACGGTTGCTTATAAAAAGTACTTCACTAATTTAGCCTATGAGCAAAATTTTGGATCCAATTATTTTCTTTTGCAGGGACTATGAACAATCTTTTCTATGTTCCCGGGACTGTTATTTCTAAAATTGTCTCTGCTTTGGACAGAGAAAATAGTGATGTTTCTAGGACACTCCAAGGAAGACAGTCATTTGAGCTTTCTGAAAGTCATTCCCTACCCATAAAAAGGAGACCTTCGTGTCCAGGCTGGTACATCTCTCTGTAACAAGGGGTGTTTGTAAAACAAAACACAAAACAAAAACAAGACCTTATAGGACACTGAACTGCCTCAAAAGATAACAAGACAAGATAAAATGTTAACAAACTTTTAAAAAAAATGTTAACAACTTTATGTTTAGACACCAGCACTAGAGAATTCCCAGAAATTGCTATTGAAATGTGGCTGCAGTCTTTAAACAAGGAAATATACAGAATTTTAACTAGAAAGAAAATGTCACTAAATGAGTTTATTCCAATGCTATGCTAATGATGACTCACTAAAATGAAATGAAGTAAACATGTAAGGTCCAAAATCAATACTATGGCTACTTCCTCATTTCATTAAGATACAATAAGACTTGGGTGTAAGCTAGTTTCTAAGCCATAATGTTTTGGAATAGCATTTGATTAGGGAAAGCCTGAGAATTTCTTCTGAAACTAGTAAACAGGTTTCAGGAGAGGAAAAAAAAAATATATATTTTTTTATATAATAGAAAGGTGTTCAAGTATGGGTTTGTTTTAAATATTTCTTCCCCTATTTTCTTTTATACTGTTTCTTTGCCCCAACCTAGAATGTTTGGGTCTCCATTCTAAAAATAAATACATAAAACTATTGTTTTTTCCTGTTTCCCCCTTTTATCTAATTCACTTTTCTCCTCTTCATTAACAAAGTTCCCAAAAGCACAGTTACACTCAATACTTCTGCTGCTTCACCAATTGCTCACTCCCTGACTTCCTGAAACTTGGATTCTGCTCCTATAACTCTAATGAAGCTACACTCTGAAATTCACCACTGGACAGCCACATGTAAAAGAATGAAATTAGACCACTATCTTACAGCATACACAAAAATTAACTCAAACTGGATTAAAAACTTGAACATAAGACCCGAAATCATAAAACTCCCAGAAGAAAACACAGGTAGTAAGCTCCTTGACATAGTTCTTGACAATGATTTTTCAGGTTTGACTCTAAAAGAAAAGGCGACAAAAACAAACAAATAGCACTACATCAAACTAAGAAGCTTCTGCAGAGCAAAGGAAACCATCAACAAAATGAAGAGGCAGTCTACTGAATTGAATAGGAGAAAATATTTACAATCATATATTCAATAAGGGATTAAGATCCAAAATTAGAACTCCTACAACTCAATAATAAAAAAAAAATCTGATTAAAGAATGGGCAGAGGAAATGAATAGACATTTTCCCAAAGAAGACATACAGATGACCAACAGGTATAGGGAAAGATACTCAACATCATTAATCATCAAGGCAATTCAAATCAAAACCACAATAAGATGCCACTTTACACCTGTCAGAAAGGGAAGAATCAAAAAGACAAGAAATAAGTACTGGTAAGGAAGTGGAGAAAAGGAAATGCATGTACACTGCTGGTGGGAGTGTAAATTGGTGCAGCCACGGTGGAAAACAGTATGGTGGTTCCTCAGAAAATTAAAAATAAAACTACCATAAGATCCACCAATTCCACCATTGAGTATTTATAGAAAACAAAAACAAAAACAAAGATTATTAACAATAACAAACAAGCACTACTTACAACAGCCAAGATATGAAAACAGCCTCAGTGTCCTGATGTATGAAGGGATAAGTGGATCAAATGGGTAACTACCAGTTATAAAATAAGTCACAAGTATATAATGTACAGCATGGTGACTATACTAATAACACTGTATTGCATATTTGAAAATTTCTGAGAGTAGATCTTAAAAGTTTTCATCACAAGAAAAAGAAATTTGTAACTACATATGGTGGCAGATGACTTATTGTATACATTACAAAATAATCACCACTACAAGTCTCAAGTCATTACATTGTACATCTGAAACTAATATAATGTAAAATGAGAGTTATGCCTCAATAAAAAAAAAGTTCACCAGACTTGCTGATTGTCAAATAAACAGAGTAGTTCTCACACCACTGTCTCTCTCTCATACTATGGCAGAGCTAAACACTCTCCTCTAAAGATTTTTCTTCAGGTAGCTTTTGTGATAACCTCATTCTTCTTAAAAATTTTGGACTCACTTTCCTTAATTAGATCTTTGTCTACCAAAGTTCTATCCTCCGGCCTTTATGTTTTATTCTATATGTCATCTCTGGCTTTTATTATCTGTCCATGTGGATTATTTAAAAATCTAATTATGCAATCCTGACTATCTTGCTCAGTTTCAGACATAAACTTTCAGCTGCCTACCACACATCATCACAGAGCTTGCTTGTACCTCGCATTCAAATGTTTGTGGAAAAGAGCTCAGAATGGGCAAGAAAAGGGATAGATTGGAAACAATAAGAATATCCAAAACAGAAGAACTGTTACTTATAGTTCATTCATGAAAGAATGCTACATTTGCCACTATTAAAATAACATGGAAAGTGTTTAATAATGTGGAAAATGCTTATAATAGAAAAAAAGCAGAATAAATATTGTGTACGTAATTTTTCCTCAACTGTGTAAAAAACAAACTGGGAGAAAATGGAAAGGTACATTTCATAAAAATTTAACAGTAATTATTTCTGATGGGTAATATTTTTGTCTTTTTAATTCTATATATTTTCCTATAAATTATATTTATCTTAAATTAATTTTAAGATCAGGAAAAAAAGGGTATGGTAGGTTCAAGGTCATACTGCATACAGAATAAAATTTGGTCTTTGCAGAATAGCATCCGTCTGATCCCAGATGCTGTCTTGTCCTTCACTACAGCCCCCAAACATGTTGTTCTGCTTCACCACCTAGACATGTTCTCCACACTGTCCACTTTTATGGTTCAGTGCTCCTGCTTAAGTCTGTTTCTCTCTTACCCCAAAGCAGGACATTTTGACCCTGAAGATCTTTGCTCCCTAAACCGTAATATAGAGCTGGTGAGCAATGTTCAAAATTTCCTCCTGGTTTAGCTGAGAAAGAAAAATTCTAGAAGTTTTTTTTTATCCAATCTATAACAAATATTATTCGTATCAATAATAAGCATAAAAGTGGCTCAAGGGTCACCTGGGTGGCCCAGTTTGTTAGGTGCTGAACTTTGGTTTTGGCTCAGGTCATGGTCTCATGGATCTTGAAATCAAGACTCATGAGGGGCTCTGTGCTGGGGCGGGCGGGGGGGGGGGTGGGGGGTGGGTGGGGTAGGGTTTGCCTGAAGATTCTCTCTCTCTGCCCCTCCCCTCACTCTTCGGCATGCATTCACGCTCGCTCTTTCTCAAATAAATAAATAAATCTTTTTATGAAAAATGGCTAAAATAACTCACAAGCTAAAATGATTAAAATTGCTTTTGTCTATATGAATTGCCACAAAAATCAATTCTTAACACAGTTTTAGAGAGAGAGAGAGAAAGAGAGTGCACTTGCGCATGAGCTGAAGGGGAGGGAGAGGAAGATGGAAAGGATCCCAAGCTGACTGCACTGAGCATGGAGCCCAGTTCAGGGCTCCCTCTCACAACCCTGAGATCTGAGATCATAACCTGAGCTGGAAGACTCCTATACTTAAAGGACTTAAAGCATTGAGCTGCCTCCCTCAACATAGTACAGATATGTAAAATATGATCCTGAAAAGTGGACTCTATAAAAAATAGCCACTATACATACTCTAACAGACTAATAAAAATTAAGATATTATAATTTTTATACTGGTTTTATAACTCATGTTTATTGCAAAATATACAAAGAAGAGAATAATCATCAAGAAAAATAATTTTATGAAAAACTGAAATGAAAAGTAATAGAAATAGTTCAACTGCCTGGAACAGTGCCTGGCACATAGTAGACACACGAATATTTGCTAAATGAAAGAATCAACTGTATAGAAAACTGTCCAAGGACTTAGATTGGTTTAATAGAGTTTTGTCAGAAAATACTTTCTTATTTATTATTATCATTATTATTATTATTTTAGAGAGAGGGAGATAGCTCAAGCATAAGCAGTGGAGGAGAGGGAGAGAATCTAAAGCAGGCTCCATGCTCAGCACAGAGCCCAACATGGGACTCAATCTCACAATCCATGAGATTACAACTTGAGCTGAAATCAAGACTCAGGTGCTGGGGCACCTGGGTGGCTCAGTGGGTTAAGCCGCTGCCTTTGGCTCAGGTCATGATCTCAGGGTCCTGGGATCGAGTCCCACATCGGGCTCTCTGCTCAGCGGGGAGCCTGCTTCCCCCCCGCCCCCTGCTTGCCTCTCTGCCTACTTGTGATCTCTCTGTCAAATAAATAAATAAAAAATCTTAAAAAAAAAAAAAAAGACTCAGGTGCTTAACCGACTGAGCCACCCAGGTGCCCCATTATTATTATTTTTTTATTTTTTTATTTTTTTTAGATTTTTATTTATTTATTTGACAGACAGAGATCACAAGTAGGCAGAGAAACAGACAGAGAGAGAGGAGGGGAAGCAAGCTCCCCGCTGAGCAGAGAGCCCGATGCGAGACTTGATCCCAGGATCCTGAGATCATGACCTGAGCCAAAGGCAGAGGCTTTAACCCACTAAGCCACCCAGGCACCCCTATTATTTATTTTTATTATTTAAGTAGGCTCCACTCCCAACATGGGACCTGAACTCATGACCCTGAGATCAACAGCTGCATGCTCTACGGACTGAGCTGGCTAGGTACACCATAAAATGCTTTTTAAAAACAACTTTATTGAGATATAATTCCCACACTATAAGCTTCATCCATTTGAAATGTAAAATTCAATGGTTTTTAGTGTATTCAGATTGTGAAACCACCACAATCTGTTTTAGAACCTTTTCATCCCCTCCAAAAGAAACCTCATCAGCAGTCACTCCCCTTTTCCCCCCAAACCCCAAGCCTGGGTGACTACTAATTTACTTTTTGTCTCTATAGATTGAATTTAAATGAAATGTCCAGAATAGGAAATCATACAATATATAGCTTTTTGTGATGGTTTCTTTCACTGACTATGATGGTTTCAAGGTTCATCCATGTTGTAGCATGCATCAGTACTTCATTTTTTATTGCTGAAAAATATTCTATTGTATGGATGTCCCACATTTATCCATTTGATCAGGTGACAGACATTGGAGTTGTTTTGACTTTTGACTATTATGATTAATGTTGCTACGAAAAGTCAGGTGTAAGTGTTTGTGTTGACGTTTTTCCTTCTTTTCAAGACTTTATTTTTAAGTAATCTGCATACCCAAAGTGGAGCTTGAACTTACAACCCCAGATCAAGAGTCCCATGTTCCACTGACCAAACCAGCCAGGCGCCCCTGTGTTGACTTGTTTTCATTTTCAATTAGGTATATTAAGAGGAACTGCCAGGTTATATGGAACTCTGTTTTCACATCTGAGGAATTGCCAGTCTGTTTTACAAAACAGCTACACTAGAAAATGCTTTCCTGATGAAGATTTGGTATTAATGTACTGCTCTTTAAGACAGTTGTTTTTTCTTTTTTTTAAGATTTTATTTATTTCTCAGAAAGAAAGAGAGCACAGCCAGGCAGAGTGGCAGGCAGAGGCAGAGAGAGAAGCAGGTTCCCTGCTGAGCAAGGAGTCCTATGTGGGGCTCAATCCCAGGACACTGGAATCATGACCTGATTCCATCTGCCATAAGCATGGCAGATGCTTAACCGACTGAGCCACTGAGGCATCCCTAAGATGGTTTTTAATAATAACACAAGTCAAAAAGTCTGACATTCTCCCATCCCATTTTACCCCTACTAGAAAAGTCCTACTAATCTTTCAAAGCTTAGATCACATGCTCTCTTTCTCCTTTGAACTGCCATACAATTTGATTTGTACATTTACTGTAGACTTTGTCACTCTGCTCTATATTGCATTTAACAATATATGTGTCAGTATCTCTCACTATAGACTTCTTGATGATTAAAAATTGTATTTTATACCTATGTTTACAGTAACAATTATATTATAATATTTATATATTATTTTATAATATAATTATTATAATATATTCATAAATGGTTATGAAGGATATAAGCTTTGAGATAATGAAAAGGGCTAATGCAAAAGATGAAAGTAAATGTCTTATACAGAACTTTCATAGAACAAATTTACTGCAGCGCTTGGGTGGCTCAGTCCATTAAGCATCTGCCTTCAGCTCAGGTCATGATCCTAGGGTCTTGCTCAATGAGAAGGCTGCTTCTCCCTCTCTCCTTCTTCTTCCCCCTGCTCCTGCTTGCGTGCATGCTCTCTCTCTCATGCTGTCTGTGTCTCTCTCAAAAGAATAAATTTTAAAAAATCTTTATAAAAAAGAACAAATTTATTAAGGTAATACATTTAATAAAGGATAAATCTGACCCGATATTAACAATAAATGCTATTTGTTGATGAACAAATAAGATATATCTCAAGACTTACAGTACAAGCAAAAATGGCTTAAAAAAGCACAAATACAAGTGAGAAAAAAAGGGAATTGCCTAAAATTGTTAGGTAAAAATTAATTACAACATAAACCTATATGTCTTAATTTTAAGAAATCACATAGTTTACAGAATAACAAAATGGATTCATCAATGCTATTGCAGAAAATTCATGGCAAAATGTTCCTGTATTATGAAGTTTAAAAAGGAGAAAACATTCTTCTTAATACTTATCAACTTTACCTAAATATACTAATATGTAAGTAACTGGCTTGATCAAATAAAAATGGGGGACTGAAATACTTATTCATTTAAAAACTGTGGTAAAGGGGCATCTGGGTGGCTCAGTCAGTTAAGCATCCAACTCTTGGTTTTGGTTCAGGTCATGATCTCATGTGGATCAAGCCCTGTCAGGATCCACACATAGTGTGGAGTCTGCTTGAGATTCTCTCTCTCCTTCTCCCCCTGCCCCTCCCCTGCACACGAGCGCATGTGCACGCATGCTCTTAAAAAAAAAAAAAAAAAAAAAAAAAGGGCGCTTGGGTGGCTCAGTGTGTTAAAGCCTCTGCCTTCTGCTCAGGTCATGATCTCAGGGTCCTGGGATCAAGCCCCGCATCCAGCTCTCTGCTCAGCAGGGAGCCTTCCTCCCCCTCCCCTTCTCTCTGCCTGCCTCTCTACCTGCTTGTGATCTCTGTCTGTCCAATAAATAAGTAAGATCTTAAAGAAAAAAGACAAAAAACAAAACCTGTGGTAAAATACATGTAACATAAAATTTACTATCTTAACCATTTTTAAGTGTGCAGTTCAGTAGTCTTAAATACATTCATACTGTATCAAATCTCTAAGAACTCTTTTCCTCTTATAAAAGTGAAACTCTATACACATTAAATAATTTCCCATTCCTTCTTCCCCCAAGGTCCTAGCAACCATCATTCTACTTTCTGTCTCTATGAATATGACCACCCTAGGTAATTCTCATAAATGGGATTTTATATATACACATATATATATAAATTAACAGACACAAATTTATAAGTCATATAAATCAATATACAATATATAAAAATTAAATATAAAAATAAATATATATAAATGTATACACACATATATATATATATATATACACATACATATACAATGAATGGTAGGTGAACAGATTATTTGTAGTACACTCAGACCACCAAATTATTATTTTGGTGATAAAAAAGAAACGAGCTATCAAGATATGAAGACATGGAAGAAACTTAAATGCATATTACTGAGTGAAAGAAGCCAATCTGAATAAGGTTACTTGCTATATGATTCCAATTATATGAAACTCTAGAAAAGGCTCATCTATGGAGTCTGGGGTTAGGGAAAAGGAGGAATGAATAGATGACAAAGAAGATTTTGAGGGCACTGAAACTATTCTGTACACTGCAAAGGTGGATACATGTCAGAACACATTTGTCAAAGCCCATGGGATATAGAACACCAAGAGTGAACCTGAATGAAAGCCATGGACTTTGGGTGATTATGATGTGTCAATGTAGGTCCATCAATGGTAACAAACATACCTTCTGCTGGGAGATGTGGACAATGGGGGAGATGTGCATGTGTGGGACAGGAGGTACATGGGAACTCTCTATACTTCCCACTCAATTTTGCTGGGAATTGTCAGTTAAGAAGAAGAAAGAAGAAAGAAAAAGAAAGAAGAAGGAAGAAGAAGAGAAGAAAAGAAGGTGAACAGAAGTGACCTTAGAAGAATCAGAAGTGGGAGGTTAAGGTGGAGATGAAATTTCATGGAAACAAAAGTAGTCAAGTTTTAAGAAATTGGTACTTACCAGGTAACTTCAAATAGAGCACAAATATGAGAATGAGAAAATACTGACCAGATATGGCAATTAGAGGTGGCTGATGAGGTCAGCAAGGACGGTTTCCACTGATTGGCGGGGTAGATATCAGAGTATAGGTTTGAGGCAGGAAGAAGGAATGCTTAAGAGGCAGCAAATGTGGATTATTTTTTCATGAAGTTTGGGTCAGAACTGTACAGAGAGACAGAGGGAAGTTAGGTGGAGATGGGGTCAGCCATATAGAGGAGTGGGTTGGCACTGAACAGGGTGATAAGATTAGGGAAGGTGAAGATCAAATCTGTAGGTAGGGGGTGTGAAACAGAGACACAGATGATCAAGGAGAAGGCTTTCTAGGAAGTGGAAGGCAAGAACACACCTTGTTCTTGCATGCCTAGAAGTAGTAGAGACAGCTGGAGTAACTGTCTTGTATTACCTGGGCCTTAGAGCACTAAATTATTTCATGTCCATATTAGAAATCTTCAGGCTATTCAGTTCTATGCATACCTCTCATCCCTGTAATCCACAGGAAAAGACCAAGATGCAGGTCCTTGTTGCCTAGCCCTTGTGAATCCCCAGCAGGCTCTTTGCTATTGTTCTATTCTTCCTCACTCTGATTCATTCTCCTGTTGCTGTTCTCTTTCCCAACTCATCTGACGTGTCACCTGAAACCTTGATCCCAGAGGGTTAAGTAAACTCTTACAGTCTCAACCTCTTCATGTAGCAGCACTCCACTCACTGCCTAACCGAAACCAACTATCTCATGAGGACACTATGCTCAAGTCTTTGAGAGTAGGTGATGTTTATTTTCCACCCCCATCTTCCACAGAAGGCAGCACTGGCATATTCCTAACCCCGCATTATTTGTAAGCTGTTAACTCTTCTACTTCCAAGCCTGAGGCACGTAACATCAGGCTGTAATGTAAGACTACTTTCTTCCTCTCCTAGTTAATGTCCCAATGAAGTACTGCTGTTTTTATCCTTTTTGGCCCCAACACCTGCAATCATACTGGCTATTTTAACACCATGCAAATGACCTAACACCCTACACCCAGAGTTCTTTGCCCTATGCCTGTCTTCACACCCACCACTTTAGTAACACTGCACCTTGCCAACCCTCCTGACTCAAAACTCAAGGAAGGATCCTCAAAGCTTCAATATCCTGCTCTCTGAGCACATCTCTGACTCCAGCACTCTGTCACAGCCTTATTCCTTTCACACGTACTTTTCTTTACAATCACTGAGACCTGTATCACCTAGCCATTTTGTTTTCCTGATTTATCTTCCTGGCCTGGCTTCTTTCCTTATGAAGTATGGACCCCATGAGCAACTGCTTAAAATTCCTTTCTCACCAACATTCTAATTCCCTTGCCTTCTTGGCCTTTTCACATACCTACAATATCTAAACCTGGATCAAACTTTCTACTTTTTTCCTATCTCAAACCTATGAGCACTGCTGGAGAAGAATGCATGAACATACACACTGCCATCACTAAAATTCATGGTTTCTTGAGAGAGAGAGAGAGAGAGAGAGAGAGATAGCAATCATGGGGGGTGGGGCAGAGGGAGAGACAGAGAATCCCAAGCAGCCTCCATGATCAGTGTGGAGCCCAACATGAGGCTTGATCTCATGACCCTGAGATCATGACCTGAGCCAAAATCAAGAGTTGGGATGCTTAACTGACTGAGCTGCCCAGGTGCCTCTAAAATTCATGTTTTACATTCTAGTTAGGCCTTTTGGATTTGTCTTTGGTCAGCTTTCTCTCCCATCACTTACAGAAGCTTTTTGATCTTTTATCATGATCCTCATGTTCCTTATTCTCCCCCTTTTTGGTTGCTACTGAGAAAGTTAAGGTTGTCAGATAAGAATTCTCTTAAATTCCGGGACGCCTTGGTGGCTCAGTGGGTTAAAGCCTCTGCCTTCGGCTCAGGTCATGATCCGAGGGTCCTGGGATCGAGCCCCACATCGGGCTCTCTGCTTGGCAAGGAGCCTGCTTCCCTTCCTCTCTCTCTGCCTGCCTCTCTGCCTAGCTATGATCTCTGTCTGTCAAATAAGTAAATAAAATGTTAAAAAAAAAAAAAAAAGATGGGGTACCTGGGTGGCTCAGTGGGTTAAGCCACTGCCTTCGGCTCAGGTCATGATCTCAGGGTCCTGGGATCGAGTCCCGCATCAGGCTCTCTGCTCAGTGGGGAGCCTGCTTCCTCCTCTCTCTCTGCTGCCTCTCTGTCTGCCTGT
>ML103282.1:24366-44054 GCA_003697995.1 Taxidea taxus jeffersonii
GATCTTAGGGTCCTGGGATCGAGTCCCGCATCAGGCTCTCTGCTCAGTGGGGAGCCTGCTTCCTCCTCTCTCTCTGCTGCCTCTCTGTCTGCCTGTCATCTCTCTCTCTGTTAAATAAATAAATAAAATATTTAAAAAAAAAAAAAGAATTTTCTTAAATTCCAGCCTTAAGCCAACCTACTAACTTTGCATAAGTCACTCCTCTGCTTTTGGCTCCATAGATCCTACAGTAATAAAGTTAAGTCCAGACTCCTTGTAGAGACCATTCTCTTTCCCTCTTTTAATGTGTCAGCATAATACACAATTATAGTAGTGCCCCTCCTCTTATCCGGGGGGATATGTTCCAAGACTGCTAGTGGATGCCTAAAACCGATAGCACGGAATCCTATTTGTACTATGTTTTTTCCTATGCATATTTATGATAAGGTTTAATTTATAAAGTAGGCACAGTAAGAGACTGGCAAAGATAACTAACAAGGAAACAGATGTGGTCTCCCTCCTAAAATACCATACTGTACTCTCCCTTTTTGTGATGATGTGAGATGACAAAATGTCTGTGTTGACTGAGTCAAATGACACAAGCATTGTGCCACAGCCTCAGGCTACTGCTCAGCTTCTGACTACATGTTAGAAGGAGGATCTTCCTTACTGCACTCGATCTCTGGTAATCAAAACTACAGAAAGCAGAACCAGAAAATAAGGGTGGAAAATACTATAATGCTATGCCTCACTTTCTGAAAGTTTGTGTCTTGTCACTTCATATTTAGGAGAGACCTACATTAGTGCCTGCTAATGGAAAGAAATCTGAAGAGGATTTTTGCTTTCACAAAAAAAGTTGTTACCATTAAATAAGGTGAATCTTTCCTAAATGTGAAGTGGCAGAATGTGAACTTTTGGAAAGGGGGCGGTGGTACTCTCTACATTATGCCGTTGCTTTAGGAAAGATTTCATAGGAATGCTCTACGTCTGGATAGTGGGCAAACCTGGATTCACAGTGCTCCCAGTACATACCATGCTGCTGTGCCCTGACACTGTGTCTATGTGCTATTTCTTCTATCATTTCATTTCCTTTTCTAGCTAGACTTTTTTCAAAGCCTTGCTAAGGAATTCTCTTCCATGACACTTCCCCTGTCCACCCCCCACCCCAATAAACAGGTAAATACTTCTTTCTAAACCTTTTCTTGTATTTATTTTTACTACCATAAGTTTATACTGCACGAAAATTTTTTTTTAACTTTCTTTTTTTTTTTTTAAAGATTTTATTTATTTATTTGTCAGAGAGATAGAGAGTACAGGCAGGAACTCAGGTAGAGGCAAAGGGAGAAGCTGGCTCCCCACAGAGCTAGGAGCCCGATGTGGGACTGGATCCCAGGACACTGGGATCATGACCTGAGCCGAAGGCAGCCGCTTAACCAACTGAGCCACCCAGGCATCCCCTGCATGGAAATTTTTTATGAAGACAATTAAAAGAACAAATTTTGGTAAAATGACTGGTGGGTAAAAATAAGAACTATAGAAATTGAGTGAGAGGTAAAATCAAAGTGAGACAGTGAGGAAGGATTTCATTCATTCACAGATAACAGACATTTATTAAGGACACACTACGTATAGTAAACATGGCAGGAAAGCAGTGGGTGGATTGTAGGTTGGGACAAGTATGGGCATAAAGCCAATGAGATATTTGTTTCAGCTCTTGACAAATGGTAGGAATTTGAATCAATGACAAGAATGGTGAAGAAGAGGTGAGAAAAGGAGAGAGTACAAAGGAGACAGAAACATACCAACATTTGGCTACTATAAGCTGACCAGTCTGGGCTAAAATGGGTGATTTAGAAAGAGTGGTATTAGGAAATACAACTGAAAGCCTAATCATAGAACCCTGGAGTCAGAAAGGGTCATGAGAATCATCTAGGTCATCAATCCTTCTAATGAAGGACAACATCCCTGACAAATGAACAGGGTACCAAGATAGCATATTCACTATTGTACTCTTCTAAATATTGGAGATTACTTTTCTAATATTATATTGGATAGAGACATGCCTTCTTTAACATGTTCCCACTGATCTAAGGTTCCGTCCTTTGATGTACCCAGCATAAGCCTATTCTTTTTTTATGGGACAGTTTTTCAAATATCTTTCATTTAATTGATTGGTGACCTTGAACAAATCATGTTGTTTTCTATGTATCAACTTTCTCATTCCTAAAACAGTGGCATGACAGGGGTGCCAAGGTGGCTCAGTAGGTTAAGCATTCTACTCTCTCTTCTTTTAAAAAATACTTTATTTTAAATAAATAAATTTAAAGAAAATAAAAAATACTTTATTTATTTATTTATGCGTTTGTCAGAGAGAGAGAGAGAGGGCACGCGCACACGCGCGCGCACACACACACACACACATAAGCAGGGGGACTAGTAGGCAGAGGGAGAAGCAGGCTCCCCACTCAGCAGAAAGCCTGATGTGGGACTCGATCTCAGGATCCTGGGATCATGACCTCAGTCAAAGGCAGAATAACAACTGAACCACCTAGGTGTCCCAAGAATCTGATTCTTGACCTCAGCTCAGGTCTTGGTCTCAGGGTCGTGAGTTTGGTCCTACATTAGGCTCCAGGCTGGGCACGGAGCCTACTTAAAACAAACAAAACCCAAAACAAAACGGTGGTATGACAGAAGCTAACTGTCCCCTGATATCTGTCCTACCCTTCTATATCATAACTGAATCTTTTTCTGGGCACATGGACATCCAGCAAAGACTATAGTTCTCAGCCTTTCTTGGGGCTGGATTTGGCTTTCTGCTTAAGTTCTGGTCAATGGGCTCTGGGCAATAAGAACCTCCCCTTCCCTTTTCCTTCTTTCTAGTGGCTAAAATTCGGATGTGGGCTGAACTAACTTAGTCCCTGTGGATGAGAACAATACCCTGGGCATGACAGAGCAACAAGATAAAGCCAGGGCCCCTGACAACTTGACAGCGGAGATCCACCACATCAGCTTAGAATTTTAATGAGAGAAATAAACTTCTATATCTTTTAAGCCACTTATTACTTTTTAATATATGTATTCAGCACCCAACATATATCCTAACCCAATAGGAGATAACACCCCTATAAAAGAGATTTTATAAGAATTAAATAAAATTAAAAATCTAAAATATACATACACATACTTTTTTTAGTTTAATATTTGAAGACTATCATCTCTCTTGAGGCTCACCTCATAATTCGAGATTCTTCAGAATTTTTTTAAAAGATTTATTTATTTATTTGAGAGAAAGAGAGGGCAGGGAAGGGCAGAGCGAGAGGGAGAAAGAAATAAGCGGACTCTGTGCTGAGCGCAGGGCCCAATGCAGGGCTTGATCTCATGACCCTGAGATCATGACCAGAGTCAAAAGCAAGAGTCTGATGCTTAACCAACCGCACCACCCAGGCATCTCAGATTCCTCAGAATCTTTACTTCTCTGGATCTCTATTTGACCATATCCCTCAAAGGCTGATGCCCCAAAGTGAACATTAATTCTTTATAAGCTATGTACATAGAACAGCATACACTTCCCCAAATGACTTCTTTATGTATTTAATTTAGGGGCCTCTGTGTTATTGTCATCTTTAGCAAAACTACAACATATATTCTCTCCAAACATCTGTATTATTTCAATAAATATTTATTAACTGCCTAATGTGCAAGACTTAGTGATACATAGTGAATATTAACTTATTAGTGTAAAATGGCATTAACAATAACTTTACAAGGCACAACTCTCCAGTAATGAGACTGAATTTTGAGGACTTCTTACTGAAATGTCACATCTTGGTGGGGGGAGAGAAGCATATACATGAGTACTCTGTTTCTTATGTTTGATATACAATAATTTGGGGCAAATCTAGAGGGGCCAGGTCTAGTGACGTGTTTAGTGGTGTCACATATGGGAACTAGTTTCCTGAGACTTGCATTCAGAAAAAGTCATAATATATATATTTACCTACAGTTTTGTTAAAACACAAAAATATATAAACTATATACAGAAGAGAAACTGTATACATAAAAGAAGAGAAGAGAAGAAGAGAAACTATATACATAAAATTTGAAGGGCAGCAAAATTTAGTGATCAAGAGTATACCCTACCTTCTAGCTCTGCTTTTTACTAACTATGTAACTTTCAATGCCTCTTTGTATTTCTGTTTCCTCAGATATAAAATGAAAGTAATAACAACAATAATGTAGTAATAGTACCTTCCTACTATGGGTATTTTGAGGGATATAAATGCTTAGACAAGTTTCTGGCACATGGGAAAAGCATACAAAAAATCTTAGCTACCATAATTACAATACTGTATTACATGAATAGATGACCCCATTTCTGGTCAGGGTATAAAGAAAGAAGTTTGTGACGCATATTCAATGGTGGAAAGCTGAAAGCTTTCTCTCTAAGATCAGGAACAAGACAAGGATATCCTCTCTCACCACCTGTATTCAACACAGTACTGAAAGTCCCAGCCACAACCATCAGACAAGAAATAAAGAGCATCCAAAATTGGTAAGGAAGGATTAAAATGTCACTGTTTGCAGCTGATATGATACTATATACAGAAAACCCTAAAGATTCCACCAAAAAACTATCAGAATTTGTAAATGACTTCAGTAAAATTGCAGGATTAAAAAACATCAGTATACAAAATGAAAGAAGATGGGATCGGGAGGGAGACAAACCAAAAGAGACTCTTAATGTCATAAAACAAACTGAGGGGGGTGGGGGGAAGAGGGGATGGGTGAGGGTGGTGGGGTTACATCATATGTTTAAATAAAGCTTAAATAAAGTAAAAAAAAAAAAAAACATCAGTATACAAAGACCTGTTGCATTTATATACACTAATAATGAAAAAGGAAATTAAGAAAATTCCATTTACAATTGCACCCAACTAAATAAAATTCCTAGGAATAAACTTAACCAAGGAGGTGGGTGAAAGACCTATATTCTGAAAACTATAAAAATGATGAAAGAAATTGAAGATGATACAAATAAATGGAAAGATATTCCATACTAATGAATTGAGAGAAAAAATATTGTTAAAGTGTCCATATTATACAAAGCAATTGACAGATTTAATGCAATCCCTATCAAAATACCAATGGTATTTTTCACATGACTGGAGCCACAAAAGACCCTATTGAATACCCAAAGTAATCTTGAAAAGAAGAACAAAACTAGAGATATCACAATCCCAGATACCAAGATACACTACAAAGCTGTAGTAATCAAAACAGTATGGTACTGGAACAAAAATAGACAAATCAATGGAACAAAATCAAGAGCCCAGAAATACATCCATGATTATTTGGTCAATTAATAATCTTCAACTAAGGAGGCAAGAATATGCAATGGGAAAAAGCAAGAGTCTCTTCAATAAATGATGTTGGTACAACTGAACAGCTACATGCAAAAGTATGAAATTGAACCACTTTCTTACATCATATACAAAAATAAACTCAAGATGGTTTAGAAACCCAAAGGTGAGACCTGAAACCATAAAAATCCTAGAAGAGTGCACAGGCAGTAATTTCTCTGACATCAACTGTAGCAACATTTTTCTAGACTGTCTCCTCAGGCAAGGGAAACAAAAGCAAAAATAAACTATTGGGATTACATCAAAATAAAAAGCTTTTTTTTTTTTAAGATTCCATTTATTTATTTGACAGTGATCACAAGTAGGCAGAGAGGCAGGCAAGAGAGAGAGGAAGGGAAGCAGACTCCTCGCTGAGTAGAGAGCCCGATGCAGGGCTCAATCCCAGGACCCTGGGATCATGACCTGGGCCGAAAGCAGAGGATTTAACCCCCTGAGCCACCCAGGTGCCCCAATATAAAGCTTTTGCACAGCAGAGAATACAATCAACCAAACAAAAGACAATGTGTTGAATGGAATAAAATATCTGCAGATAATCTATCCAATAAGGGATTGATATCCAAAATATATAAAGAACTTATACAACTCAATTACCGTTCCCCAATAATCCAATAAAAATGGGCAAAAGACATGAACAGACAATTCTCCAAAGAACATACAGATGGCCAACAGACACATGAAAAGATGCTAAACATCACTCATCATCAAGGAAGTGCAAAACAAAACCACAATAAGCTATCACTCACACCAGTCAAAATGGCTAAAATCAGAAACACAAAAAACAAGTATTAGAGAGGATGCAAAAAGAAAGGAACCCCTGTACACGCTGGTAGGCATGCAAACTGGTACAGCCATTGTGGAAAACAGAATAGAGGGTCCTCAAGAAATTAACAATAGAACTATCATATGATCCAGTTATCACACTACTGGGTATTTACCCAGAGAATATGAGAAGAGTAATTGGAAGGGATATATGCACCCTTAGGTTTACTGCAGTATTAAATACAATAGTCATATTATGCAAGCAGCCCCAGTGTTCATCAATTGATGAATGGATAAAGAAGATGTGGTGTATGTGTGTGCTATAAAAAAGAATGAAATTTTGCTATTTGCAACAACATGGATGGATCTAGGCAGTACAATGAGAAATAAATCAGTCAGAAAAAGACAAATACTATATGGTTTCACTCATATGTGGAATTTAAGAAATAAAACAATGAACAAAAGAAAAAAGAGACCAAAAACATCAGAGTCTTAAATGTATAGAATAAATTGGTGGTTACTGAGGGGAGATGGGTGGGAAAATTGGTGAAGTAGGTGGTGGAGATTAAGAGTGCACTTACCACGATGAGCACTGAGTAATGTATAGAATTGTTGATGCACTATGTTCTATATCTGAAACTAATATAACACTATATGTTAATTATACTGGAATTTAAAAATAAGCTTAAAAAAAAGAATTCTGTGATGGGGGGGGGGGGGGGGGGGGTCCAAGATGGGAGCCTAGGAAGATCCTGAACTCACTTCCTCCCACAGATACACCAAATCTATAGCTACATATGGATCACTTCTCTCTGATAAAGATCTAAAAACTAGATGAAGTACTCTCCACAACAAAGGAAAGAAGGACCACATTAAGATGGGTAGGAGAGGCAGAGAAATAGTCTCACCAAAAAAAAAAAGAAAAAACAAAAACAAAAACAACCAAACCAAAAACTGACTCCTGGTGTGGTGACACAGAACAGGGAGGGATCTCAGCAGACAGAAACTTCTGGAGGAGTCAGGGGTGGGTGTTCCACAATGGGTCCCAGTCTCTGGAATCTGAACCATGAAGATGAACCCCCAGAATGTCTGGCTTGTAAAAACAATAGGTCTGATGTCAGGGCATCCCAAAGTCCTATAGGAAAGGGAGATTCCCCTCTTGGAGAGCTCATGCACAGTCTCACTCACCCTGTGACCCAATGAAAAAACAGCAGTTTGAAAAGAGGCAAGGCTTTGTGTGGGAGAGATTCATTCGCTGAACCGGGGGCATTGGCCAGAGGAGTAAGGGACAGTTTAGATGCTTCTCAGATGTGGAGGCACTGGTAGACACCACTGTTTCACCCTCCACACTGCCTACTAGCACAGGTGAGTGACCTTGGATGTGGTATCCTCTCCTGCCTTGCTGGGATGGGTCGGGTGACCAGTCGTGGCACCTGCCAAAACCAGCGAGCATAAACAGTTGTGGAGTTCTCCTACTTCCTAGCTAAAGTCTGCCAGCACTGGCTGTTGCAACCCATCCCCCTACTCCCTGGCTGGGCCTGACAAGTGTGAGTAGTTGTGACATCCTCCCATTCCCAAGCCTAAAGTCAGTGGATGTATACTGACAAGGCACTCACTCTCTTGCTACATTGCTGAATGCTACCAGTGCAAGAAGTTAAGACATTTTCCCACTGTGTCCAACCCCCTACACCTTCCACCTCCTTTACTAAAGCCAATGGACATGTGCCACCCATATAGGGGACCTCAGTTGAGTGTCTGACCCTGGTAGCCAAGAGGACTGGTATTCTAGAGTTCCACAGGACTGTAACAGTCCAAAAGACAGCTCCTGGTAGGCTACAAAGACAGCAGACTGAAACACAACCTAGCCTTCCTGTGAAAAAGGCCTATTTACTTAGCCGGGAGCTTCAGCCTGAGGGGTAGGCTTCAGGTTTCCCATACATCTAGAGGCTAAGGAGGCATATCCAGGGAATATAAGCAGGGAAATACAATCCTTGTACATCAAACTAGCCTTGCTATGGCTCAACAAGCCTTCCCAGATTTTTTTTAAAGATTTTTATTTACTTATTTGACAGAGAGAGAGATCACAAGTAGGCAGAGAGGCAGGCGGGGGAGGGGGGAAGCAGGCTCCCTGCTGAGCAGACAGCCTGAGCAGACAGCAGATGGAGGGCTCAATCCCAGGACCCTGAGACCATGACCTGAGCCGAAGGCAGAGGTTCAACCCACTGAGCCACCCAGGCACTCCAACCTTCCCAGATTTTTGCAACTGTTGCCCAGAGGGTACCTCAAAATCTCCTGGTCTGGAGGCTAATAGAGATTATGACTGTGGCTCCACAGGATTTTAATATATTTGCAAACTTTAAAAGCTCCTGCCTGAGGGTCTGGCTTCCAAACTAGCTGCTAAATGAGATTCCTCTCCTTGGATCACTAATAGGTCCTGACACAGTCTCAACAACTGGGGCATATTAAGAACAAATCAGATGGCTTGGACAATCACAAAGGTTTGAGAGAGACATCCAGGAGTTAGGCAAATGTTGAATGAGAAGGAAAATCACTTACACAAGGCCACTCCTTCAAGACAGAGAGGTAGCTGTTTTACCTAATATATAGAAACAAATACAGAGAGTCAAGTAAAATAAGGAAACAAAGAAACAAGTCCCAAATAGAAAAACATGACAAAACCTCAGAAAAAGGCCTTAATGATGCAGGGTAAGTAAGCTACCTGATTTTAAAAATCTAAGTAATGGTCATAAAATTCTCATCAAACTCTGGAGAAGAATGGATGAACCCAATGAGAACATCAATAAAGACATAGAAAACGTTTTTTAAAAGTACCAAACAGAAGTCACAGAGCTGAAGAATATAATAGCTGAATTGAAAAATACACCATAGGGGCTGAACAGTGGATGAAGCAGAACTATGGATCAGTGAGCTGGCAGTTCAAGAAATGGAACTCACCCAGACAGAGCAGCAAACAGAAACATGAATTTAAAAAATGAAGATAATTTAAGGAATATCTAGGACATCAAGTGAAATATTTGTGTTTTAGTGGTTGCACCAGGGTTAGAAAGAGAATAAGAGGCAGAACACTTGCTTGAAGAACTATGGCTGAAAACTTCCCTAACATAAGGAATGAAACAGACATCCAGGTCCAGGAGGCTCAGAGAGTTCCAAATACAATGAACCCAAAGAGAGCTACCAAGACACATTACAATTAAAATGTCAAAAGTTAAAGAGAAAATCTTAAAAGCTGCAAGAGAAAAACAAATTTGTTATGTATAAGGGAAACCCCAAAAGGCTATCAGCAGAAACTTAGCAGGTCAGAAGGCAGTAGCATGAGATTACCAAAGGGCTGAAAGGAAAAAAACTTCCAACCAAGAATACTCTACCCGCCAAGGTTATCATTCAGATTTGAAGGAGAGAGAACAAGTTTTCCAGACAAATGAAAGCAAAATTCATCACTACTATACTTGCCTTATAAAAAATATTAAAGAGATTTCTTTAAACTGAAAAGAAATATAACTAATTAATAATAAGAAACATATGAAAGCAAAAATCTCACTGGAAAAGGTAAATATGTAGTAAAGTTAGTGGATTAATAAGTTATAAAGCTATTAAAAGGCTAAAAGACAAAGTTAATAAAATTAACTAAAACCACAAGAATTAGTTAAGGGATACATAAAATTAAAAGATGTAAAAAGTGACACCAAAAACATACAATGTGGTGGGGAGAATAAAAGCACAGAGTTTTGAACATGTTCAAATTTAAGTTGCTTCCAATTTAAAATAAACTGCTATATACATAGGATGATATATGTGAGACTCTTGGTACCCACAAAGCAAAAACTTATGGTAAATACCAAAAGAAAATGAGAAAGAAATCTAAACACAATACTAAAGAAAGTCATCAAATCACAAGGGAAAAAAGAGACAAGAAGGGAGGAGCTACAAGCATCAGAAAACAATTAACAAAATGGCAGTAAGTATATACCTATCAATAATTACTTTAAATGTAAATGGACTAAATTCTCCAATCAAGAGACAAAGAGTGAATGATTAGCTTAAGGAAGAAATAAATTAAGAAATACGTTACATCTATATACTACGTACAAGACTCACTTCAGAAAGACACATGGAGACTGAAAGTGAAGGGATGGAAAAAGATGTTCCAAGACAATGGAAACAAAAAGAATACTGGTATAGCTATATTCACATTGGATAAAATGAACTTTAAAACAATCTATTTGTAATAAAAATGATTAAGGGCACAAGACAGCAAGAAGATGTAACATTTACAGATATAAAAGCACCCAATATAGAAGCACCATAATATCTAAAGCAAATATTAACAGATCTGAAGGGAGAAATTAATAGAAATATAATAATTTAGTAAGGAATTTACTAATTCCTAATTATATCAGCACCTTTACTTATACCCCACTTACATGAATTGATAGATCACCCAGACAGAAAATCAATGAGGAAATATTAACCTTATATGACATATCAGACCAGAGGAACTTAAGAGATATATATAGAACATTCCATCCAAAATCATCTGAATATACACTCTTCTCAAATACACATGAAACATTCACCAGGATCAATCACATTCAGGCTACAGAACAAGTCTCAATAAATTCAAGACTGAAATAACATCATGCATTTTTTCTGACCACAATGGTGTAAAACTAGAAATCACAAGAAAAAAACTGTAAAAACTTCAAGTACATGGAAATTAAACAACAGGACACTAAGTCTTAAGTCACTGAAGAAATCAGGGATGCCTGGGTGGCTCAGTTGGTTAAGCGGCTGCCTTCGGCTCAGGTCATGATCCCAGCGTCCTGGGATCGAGTCCCACATCGGGCTCCTTGCTTGGCAGGGAGCCTGCTTCTCCCTCTGCCTCTGCCTGCCTCTCTGTCTGCCTGTGCTCTCTCTCTCTCTCTAACTAATAAATAAATAAAATCTTAAAAAAAAAAAGTCACTGAAGAAATCAAAGGAGAATTAAGAAAATACCTAAAGACTAATGAAAACAGAAATACAACATACCAAAATCTATGTGATACAGTAAAAGTTGTACAGGGAAAGTTCACAGCAATACCTCAAGAAATAAGAGAAATCTCAAATAAGCAATTTAACTTTACACCTAAAGAAAGCAGGAAAAATGAAGCTCATAGTAGAAAGAAGGAAATAATAAAGATCAGAATGGAAATAAATGAAATAGAGATTAAGAAGACAAATAGTCAATGAAACTAAGATCTTGTTCTTTGAAAAGGTAAATAAAATTGACAAAACTTTAGCTAGACTCCCCCCAAGAGAAAAAGAAAGATGGCTCAAATAAATAAAATCAGAATTAATGGGGACACCTGGGATTAAAAGCGAGAGCACATGGGTGGCTCAGTTGGTTAACCTTCCGACTCATGATTTCAGTTTAGGTCATGATCTCAGGTGGTGAGATCAAGCCCCCCATTGGGGTTTGAACTGGGCATGAAGTCTGCTTAAGATTCTCTCTTTCCCTCTCCTCTGCCCCTCCCCACCCTCCCTCTAAAAAAAAAAAAAAAAATTAAAGGGGAGAAGTTACAACTTATATCGCCAAAACAGAAAGGATCATAATAGGATTCTATGAACAATTATATGCCAACAAATTGTAAACACAGAAGAAATGGATAAATTTCTAGAAATTTACAATCTCCCAAGCCTGAATCATGAGGAAATAGAAACTGAACAACTGATTACTAGTAAGTAAATTGAATCAATAATCAAAACCTCCCAATAAACAAGAGTCCAGGACCAGATGGCTTCACTGGTAAATTCCACCAAAAATTCAAAGACTAATTAATACCTGTCCTTCTCAAACTCTCCAAGAACAAAACAAAACAAAACTGAAAAGGGAAAGCTTCTAAACTAATTTTATGGACCAGCATTACCCTGATATCAAACTGAGACCATGACATCATTAAAAAAAAAGAGAGAGAGAGAGAGAGAATTACAGGCCAATATCCCTGGTGAACACAGGTGCAAAAATGCTCACAAAATATTAGCAAACTGAATTGAATTCAACAATATATTAAAAAGATCATATACTAAGATCATATGGGGTTTATTTCAGGGATTCAAGGATGTTTCAACATCTGCAAATCAATCAACATAAGATACCACATTAACAAAATGAAAGATAGAAAACATGTAATGGGCTCAATAGAAGCAGAAAAAGCATTTGATAAAATTCAGCATCCACTTAAGATAAAAACTCCCAACAAATTGGGTATAAGGGGAATGTACCTCAACATAATAAAGGCCATAAATGACAAAACCACAGCTAATATCATACTCAACAATGAAAAATCTAATTTTTTTAGGGTAGGAGGGGCAGTGGGAGAGGGAGAGAATTTCAAGCAGGCTCCATGCCTAATGCAGAGCCCGATGTGGTGCTCAATCTCATGACCCTGAGATGATGACCTGGGCTGAAATCATGAGTCAAACAAATCTACTGAGCTACACAGGCACCCATCAGCAGTGAAAATCTAAAAGCTTTTCATCTAAGGAACAAGACAAGGATGCCCACTATCCTCATTCTTATTCAACACAGCATTGGAAGGCCTGGCCACAGCAATTAGGCAAGAAAAAAGAAATAAAAGGCAAACGATTTGAAAATGAAGGGAAACTGTCACTATTTACAGATGACATGATACTATAAATAGAAAACCTAAAGACTACCAAAAAACTGTTAGAACTAGTAAATGAATTCAGTAAAGCTGCAGGATGCAAAATTAATTAAAAAAAAAAGAAATGCAACAGATTTTTATATAAGGTTTTGTTGGGTTTTTTTGAAAGAGAGAGAGTGAAAGAGTGATTGAACACAAGCAGGGGAGCGGAGAGGGAGAAGCAGACTTCCCACTGAGCAGGGAGCCCCATGTGGGCCTCCATCCCAGGACCACAGGATCACTACCTAAGCCAAAGGCAAATGCTTAACTGAGCCACATAGATGCCCCCAAATCTGTTGCATTTCTATACACCAATAACTAAGTAGCAGAAAGAGAAATCAGGGGAAAAAATCTCATTTATAATTGTATAAAAAGAATAAAATACCTAGGAATAAATTTAACCAAGAAGGTGAGAGATCTATACACTGAAGAATATAAGACACTGATAAAAGAAACTGAAGATGACATTAAAAAAATGGAAAGAATTCTGGGCTCATGGACTGGAAGAATTAATACTGTTTAAATGTCTCTACTACCCAAAGCAATCTACATATTCAGTGCAATCTCTATTAAACTTCCAAAGACCTCTGTCACAGAACTAAAACAAACAATTCTAAAATCTGTATGGAACCACAAAAGACCCCAAATAGCCAAAACAATAATATTGAAAAAGAAGAACAAAGCCAAAAGTATCATATCACCTGATTTCAAACTATCCTACAAAGCTATGGTAATCAAAACACTATGACACGGACATTAAAACACATTCATACATCAGTGAAACAGAATAGAGAGCCCAGAAATAAACCCTTGTATGTATGTTCAATTAATATAGGACAAAGGAGGCAAGAAAATGGGATAAGGGCATAGAAAGTGGGAAAAGGACACTCTTCAACAAATGGTGTTCAAAAAACTGGACATGCAAAATAATGAAACACAATGTGCGTGAACTAAAATCTTGAAAACATGAAGACATATTCTGGCCAAAGAGAAGAAATCTCTTCAGCTTGTTTACCAAGTAAAAGATCTAATATACAGATGTGCTCATTAGCTTCTGGACACTCCCTGAATTCACATGGTTTTTGCCACAAGTGCATGTGAAACTTGGGAAAGTATTTAGCTATGAGTACAAAAAAAGATGAACAAAATAAGGCAAACTTAGGAATCCTAAAAATACAGGAAAATTTTCTTCCTTATTCTGTTACTAAAGCAGACCAGAAATGAAACCTGTTCTGACAGTCTTAACACACCTCAAGAGATTGAAAAGCTTTTAC
Organism: Taxidea taxus jeffersonii; assembly: GCA_003697995.1. NCBI lineage: Eukaryota > Metazoa > Chordata > Mammalia > Carnivora > Mustelidae > Taxidea > Taxidea taxus. The sequence goes on from ML103282.1 coordinate 38,500, forward strand.
AAAGGAAGAATGCACTTAAAAGACTTAAATAGTGTTATTTTCTATCGTTTTGAAAGGTTCAAAAATTATTAGGCAATAATTTGGTTTTAGCTTATTAGATTACTATAATAATATAATGTATTATCTGAATGTTTTGTTAACTATAGTATGTAAAACCTGACAATTTTAATAACATTTATGACAAATAAACACTTTCTAGTCTAATACTTTTTCTAACCTGTTCACTAAACACACTTTTCCAGCAGAAACTGGATCCTTCTAAAATTAATTTTCACTGCTAGTCTTTAAAAAGGCAAAATGAGTAAGGAAATTCTAGATGAAAAGTTCAGTAAGCAGGCTTACTTACAATAGACCAGAATCTGAGAAACACACAATAACTATGTCTCCAACTGCTAATCAGGCTCACTATCACCTCAATGTACTGTGTCAAACATACAACCTACCTCCTTTATCCTCCCCCACAATATACTATCAACAAATATACCTCACATATACTGTGATACACCTCAACAAGACAGAAAAAAAACAAAGATTCTTCTTGACTTCCTTACTCTGGCATGGCATCAAGGCATTTGTCATAGCGTTATTATTTTATCAGACACTTAGATGAAAAACCTCCAAGTTCAGGTTCGTATTAGCTCCTGCCTGGGTTATTTTAACAGACTCCTAATTTGTCTCCCCATTTCTATTCTATCCACTCTTGAATCTGACAAAAATCAGTCAGCTAGCCAGCTTAAATACCACTTTAATCATAAGACAACTTTGTGCAAGAATCTCCAAAGGACTTTTATCCTATGAGCAGTGGAAAGCAAACTATAATGGTATTCAAAGTCCTTATCTTCTGCTTCTGTTCAATGTGAACTCTCTCTGCAATCAGGCTGCTCTATCACCAGCTCCTACTGATGACCTGTTCAAGCTGACCTCTCACCCTCACTTCCCTGTTAATGCAAATTCATCCTCCCAGCCTGCTCAGCTGAAAAGCTACTGTGGTTTTCCATAACCATTACAGCTGCAAATAAATTCTTTACCTGTAGAATTTCAACAACACTCACAAACTGACCCACTGATTAGGCACTAAATCATACTGTCTCCCACTGTCAAGTAATTATATGTCTATGATCTAATTTCATTAAGTAGAGCTAATTCCCTTATGGGCTTTTATATTTGTTATGCTTCTCAGAGCCCCTGCACAGCTTGAAACCTGGTAAATGCTCATTTAATATTTGGTGAGCAATGAATGATCTGCCTCTTTAGTTTCTGTATAAAGTCAAATATATCTATAATTTGCAATGTACCTCTAAGCCTTTTTTCTAAAAAAATGAATTATTATTTTACATATATTCATGTATCAGGGATCCCCAAGACCATCCCCAGGTTGAGGGATCCATTAGGAAGACTCATAGGACTCAGCATATAGTCATATTCATGTCTAAGATTTTTTTTTTAATTATCTCTACATGGGACTCAAACTCACAACCCCAAGATCAAGAGTCGCATGCTCCACCAACTTAGCCAGCCAGGAGCCCCATGGCTAAGATTTATTATAGTGAAATGATACAAAGTAGAATCAGTAAAGCCTACTAAAAGGTCCATGGACCAAAGTCATGGGAAACCAAGTAGAAGCTTGTAAGAGTCCTCTCCCAGTAGAGTCACCCAGAACTCAGTTTCTCCAGCATCAAATTACAGGAACACATACTGTCTACCAAGGAAGCTTATTTGGGGGCTGGTTGTACAGGCACTCTCCCCCTGGCACAGACCAAAATTCACATTGTTTGTAGTCTAGGCACAGTGAGACACTCAAAAAAGTTTTACATCAGTGTAGGGAACTGGTTCTCAGATGCCAGCAAAAACATTGTAAGCAGGTCTAAGAAAAGTAGTCTTGGGCCTGCTATGTTAACCCTTTTCTATGTAGCTAATTTCATATTTTTAAGGGAGAAATGTTATAGTGTTAACCATATTTGATTTATAAGAGGCATATAAAGTGTTTTTTGGGGGGGATTAGCAACAAGTTTTTTTATCATAAATATTTAAGATTTAATTAATTCATTCATTTTGGAGAGGGAAGAGCAAAGTGGGGGGACAAGGAGAATCTACAGTGAGTATGGAATCAGATCGGGGCTTGATCTCAGGACCCTGAGATCAGGACTTGAGCCAAAATCAAGAATGGGACACGTGGGGCGCCTGGGTGGCTCAATGGGTTAAAGCCTCTGCCTTTGGCTTAGGTCATGATCCCTGGATCCTGGGATGGAGCCCCACATCAGGATCTCTGCTCAGCAGGGAGCCTGCTTCCTCCTCTCTCTCTGCCTGCCTCTCTGCCTATTTGTGATATCTGTCAAATAAATAAAGAAAGAAAGAAATCTTAAAAAAAAAAAAAAAAGAATTAGACACAACCGACTGAACCACCTGGGTGCCCCTTAGTTTTTTTTTAATTAAAATCTAGCATTTAATCAGAGATGCAATGCCTAGACTGGCATCCAAGAATTAAGTTATGCAATTTAAAAATAATTCACATCCTTAGGTGTTTCAATTTTTTTTTCTTGTAAAAATGAGGTATCTTTTTCAAACCAACACGCTTATAGTGGTCAGAATAAAAGAATTAAGTATCAATATCTTAAAGGAAGCAAACCCTCTTGGACAAGCTCTTTGTCTTCTCCTTAAATACTGATTGGGTACGGCTCAGGTCATGATCCCAGGATCCTGGGATTGAGCCCCACATCGAGCTCTCTGCTCCTCGGGGAGCCTGCTTCCTCCTCTGCCTCTCTGCCTGCCTCTCTGCCTACTTGTGATCTGTCTGTCAAGTAAATTAAAAAAAAGGGGGGGGGGCTGGGTGGCTCAGTGGGTTAAATACTGATTGGGTGTAGGCACCTGGATGACTCAGTTGGTTAAGTGTCTGCTTTCGACTCGGGTCATGGTCCCAGGGTCATCCGATCAAGTCCCACAGTGGGCTCCTTGATTGGTGCGGAGCCTGCCTCTCTCTCTGCCTGCCACTCACTGTGCTTGTGTGTACTCTCGTGAACTCTCTCTCTCTGACAAATAAATCTTTTAAAAAATGTTGACTGGGTGCTAGAGCACTGTGAGAGCTGTTTTCAGTACATCATCTTCCTAAAAATCCTAACAGCAACCCTATATGCCAGTGATGGTTTCTATTTTATAGATGGAAATTGAGAGGCTGAGCAGCCCACCCAAGTTTATCACGGAGTTGGGATTCAGGTTCAGATTTGCCTCATTCTAAATCCTTGCTCTTAGCTTTATTTACACCAATTACCTCTAACTAACAAGGCACAGTCTCCTTATTATGAGTCATTTCCTTCCAAACTGTAGGGATTTTTGTTTGGCTATATAGAGCACTATTCTTAACCTCACTGATTTTCATTAAGGCCATATTTTTTTGGAAGACAAAGGGGTAAATTGAACCCAGAAAACTGTTTTTTCCAACTCTTGCAAATTAGAAATCAAATTACACCCCTTGCTTATTAAAACTATTAGGAATCTTCCCATTCAGCACAACACATAATTTTCTCCTTCATCTGGCATCCATCTGTTTGAAATCAGGCAGACCTGTATCAAGATCTTGACATTTTACTTACCAGATCTGCAGGCCTTGGTTAAGCCTTCTGAGTCTCAGTTTATTCATCCACAAAATAGGAATCCCTACCTTACAGGTTTGCTATGAGCATGAAATAAAATAATATACTTAAAGGACCCAACCTACATGTATTTGGTTCATAAATGGCTGTGTGCAATACTGGAATAACTTCATTTGTGAGTAGCAAACCAAATCAATAATCTGAGGGAGAAAGAGGTAAGAGAGAGGTACCCTGACCACCAGGTGTCACCATTGACCCAAAAGAACTGGTCTAACAGCCAGAAGTGGCCAGGTGGGACCCTGAAAGAAAAGGGTTAGACCCAGGGTAAGACAGTCATTTGCACCCACAGGACATTCAAGAATTGGTTTTGGCTTTTTCACACTTGAGGAGCTGGTACAATATTTGCTGCACCATTTTAAGTTACACTGTTCTCTCACCAGTGTGTTAAAAATGATTATAGTGCAATTAATTAGCTGGATAACCACAAAAGATTTGGCAGCACAGTTTAATCTTAAAAAGTATCCTTGGGTAACTGTTTTTTAATTCTGAGAGTTGATAACACTTTATATATTCTTTGCTTTGGCCAACTAACCATTTACATTTTCTGGCATCTATAGGCTTCAGCATTGCCACGGCAGAAAATTTTCTGACCCCAATTCCACAACCCATTGACCTTATGCATTTACACTAATAGGGATGACCGGTAAAAAGAAAGCAGAATATTTTTAGGACAAAAATAAAGTCTATGAGCCATAAATATAGGCAAAAGAAGAATTAACTGTCCATACCTTCCCTTGATCTCAGGAACTTTAAAATTCATTTTTAAAAAATTCCATAAACCTCCTATTTTCTTAAGGAACACTAATCTAAGGGTAAACCTGTCAACCCGCCAAGCAGACCTTAAGTGACTCAAGGAAAACTATCACCCTTGGCTTCACTCTGTAACCTGCCAGTGACTCTCCCGGAGAGTGCCCAGGGCCTCATTTCAAAATGAGGGCAGGTCTGGGCTCTCCTTCTGGTTCTAAGTCCTTCACACTGAGAGCCACTAGTGGCAACCTCAAGACTGGTAATTCAGTGAATGTTAGCGCGTAACTGGAGACGCAGCTCTCCTTTGAGGCACAGACTGTTGTCTCATCTGCCAAGGAACACTTGACTCAAGTCAAGCCTGATCCGGCCTACCGTGGTTGCATCCTGGGCTTCTGAGTCCCCGAGTAAGCACCAAGAGAAAAAGAGTTACGCTAAACACATGTTTCTGTCCAGGGCCAGGGCTCTTGAAACTCAAGCAGTTTGGGTTCTATTTGGTTTTGTTTTAACAACAATTCGAGTTCCACTTTGCATTTCGCAAATATGAAGACGTCTTAAGAGAAACCAGAAGTATTCTCTCCCTCCTGGCCATTGCTCCCATTCCTAGAGCACTGAGGAGGAAAGCGCAGATACCAGGAACCATCTGGAATCAGGAGAGCAGGAGCCAAGCGCAGCTGAGATGGACCCATTTGCGAAGCACTTTGGGCAGATCAATGAACTCCTGATTTCAGACTGGTCCCTAGAGAAAGAGAAGCTCGCGAGGCGGGCCTCCCCCCTGGAGCAAATGGGCCAAGGAATGACAAGCTGCCCATCGAAGAAACCCCTGCGGGGCGGACGCAGCGGCTCGCGGGGCACGGAGGGCGCTTTACCTGGGGGACTCCGCGGTGAAGCTGCCGCCGTCCAGCAGCCGCATCTTGCAGAAGAGGACCCCATTGACGAAGGGCACCGAGGAGAGCTCTTCCAGCTCGAAGTCCACCTTAAACTTAAACTTCTTTTTCTTCATCATCATGAGAGCCAGACGCCGGCGAGCGGGATGCGGGGGTGGCCCCAAGGGGCGCGCGGGCCGGCGCCGCCGCCTCAGCTCGCCGGAGCCCCGAGCCCGCGCAGCCCCATGGCCGGGGCCGCGAGCTGCGCGCGGGGGCGCGGCCGGGGGGCGCCGCGGGC